>VWZV01017172.1:84066-162070 GCA_013397155.1 Irena cyanogastra | reverse complement strand
GCTCCCAGGGGACCCTCTCGGACTTGCTGCGGAACCCCAAGCCTTGGAGTAAACTCAAGTCTGGCCGGGAGACGTTCCGCAGGATGTGGAAGTGGCTGCAGGAGCCGGAGTTCCAGAGGATGTCTGCCCTGCGGCTAGCAGGTAGGTGCAAGCCGGTGCCACGCGGGGACGCGGAGCGCGACCCTCGGGAGCCCAGCGCCGACCGGGCGGCCCCGCAGTGCGTCCTCCGCCGGCCCGGCCGCTTCCCCACTCTGCGCTCCGCCGTGACCCACGGGGCTGTGTGCAGGTAGCCGGTCCCCGCCTCCCGTACAGCCGGCACCGCGCACTCCGGCTCTGTCCGGCGAGGCTGTGCGGGGCTCGGGGCCGGCGGAGAGGCGCGCTCCGCTGCCACTGCCGGGCGGCGGGGCCGGGGCTGCTCTCCAGGGCCGGGTGCTGAAGGTGCGCACTCCGCACCGCACCGCGCTCTCCGCGAGCATCCCTGCTACCGCTGCCGGCGCTGCCGGGAGCAGAGTGCGGGGCCGGGCGGGGGCTCCGCGTCCTGGGACCGGTGGGGCCGGTGGGAGCGGGCGGGGGCCGGACCCCGCGCAGCCCCCGCGGCCCCGGCCCGGCCGCATTGTCCAGGGAGGGCGCGCGGGCGCCCCCTGGCGCGATCACGGAGCGCCGCAGCCCCCATTGTTCTGAGGGGGCCGCGGGGGGGGCGGCGGGCAGCGACTCCCGGTACCGACCCCCCGCACCGACCCCAGGCAGCGCCGGCACCGGAGGTGAGCGGGACAGATCCGGCGAGAGCTGTCCCTGCCGTGAGGCCGTGCGGGGTACGCCCGCGGCGCGGTGGGTACCCGGAGGTCGGCCCCGGCCGGTCCCGCGCGAGTGCGGGCAAGGCCTCGCCGTGGAACACGGCCGGGGCTGCCTTTCCGCACCCCGGAAACCACGCGGCCCTGGATGAGGGTGTAGAAAGACACAGGGGGCTGTGGCACGGGCAGACACGCGTGGGACAGACCGCAGCATGGGGCGGGGGCCAGAGGCCGGGCAGCCCTGCTCTGACAGCGACGAAAATCCTGGGATATTTGTGCCATCGAGTCCGCCCTGTTTTTATTTCACTTGATCCCGACGCGGGCAGATCGTTTCCCAGTGTGCAGGTACGCAACGAGCTCTTCCCAGGGCTGCCCGCTCTGCCGGCACACCCGGAGGGGTCTGAGGGGACACGGGGGGTCTCTGCGGTAGGGAAATGGGCACAGAGAGCCCCTGCCCAGAGAGGCTGTGATGCGGTGGAGCAGGGTGAAAAGGAGCCATGGATGATTGATGGCCTTAATCTCTGCCCGACCTCTAACCAGAGGTGCTGTGGGTTAAACACCCACGGCCTGGGGTCTCCAGAAGCCCCGTGGAGAATGCTCGGGCTTTCCCGAGGTCTGGGGCAGTCCCGGCTGTGCTGCCCTTAGGGAGAGGGACCTGCTCGGCTCTAGCGCCGACTGCAAACTCGTCTCGTCCCTTCCAGCACCCGCGGGCATCCGGCTCTTCTGTGTTTGCAGCCGAGTGAAGGTGCCGAGGTCTGTCTGCGACAGGGGCGTCAGAGGGACAGAAGGGGTTTGGGTTTTTTGCCGAGCACGCGGTGATGTTGCCTTCACAAACAAACGCGTATCGAGAGGGAAATCGATGCAGATAATGTTTAGAAGATTAAAAGAGCATTAATGCTGGCAACAGGAGCATCAACGTGTGGACCCAGTTTTCATTGATCTGGAACCTGAGCCGGCTCATTTCCAGTAACGTGGCTGGTGCTTTTCCTTCCCAGCACTGGTCCCGGGTGGGGGTTCCCCGTGGAGCCCTGCATGTAGAGCAGAAAATCAGGATTCACAGCTGCATGCAGAGTTATGACTGTATAATTCTGGATCTCTGCTTTAGCAGTCCCCCTGAATGCCTCTGCATCCAGGAGTAAAGTTTGGAGAGAGCTCAGGTGCTGAGTGGCCATAGACTCCCCATGGAGCGGGAAAGACCTTTGCAAATTACCTTTCCCTTCAGAAAATCGATTATTTTAATTTTCTTTTATTACCACGTGTGAATATGCGGCCCCATTGCCTCAGTGCTTCCTTCCACCTTTACTCGCTTGTTTAAATCCCTCTGAGCACGGGGAAAAAGCCACAAGTACTTCAGGTTTTTAAAAACAAAAAAGACCCACCACCTATTTGCCCCGTACTCCTGGAAATTTTTCCCAAGTGGGGTGCAAATCTGCTGTCCTTGAAGGGAAATCCCCCTCTCCCTGTGGGAGCAGTAGCAATGTGCATGTGCTTAGTATTTTTTTCTTATCATAGAAGATATACAGTGTTATCTATTGTATTCAAACCTAATCTAATTTAATCTTATTATTTCTGTGCTTGTTGTCTTTTCTTGGGGGTCTTTAGGACTCCTCTGTCAGGGGACGGTGCTGGGGGTTCTGTGCGGGAAGGTGTGGGCAGGACCCGCTGTGCACGGGGAGTTCCGTGGGTGCTCTGGAGCTCCAGGGCAGAGAGCCCTTTTTGGGTTCCCCGTGTGTGTCTCGCTGCGGCTGCAGCCGGGGAAGCGGCGAGTGCCCTCCCGGGGACACTGCTCCGCCGGGGCACGCCGGGGGCTTTGGGAGGGTCGCACTAACGCTTTTGCCGCAAAACTAGCCCCGACGGCGGCGTTAGCCCGAGACCTCGTCCCCACAACGGGCGGGTGCCCCCGCTCGTGCCGCTTCCTGCCGGGAGAGCCGGGCTGCCCTCGGGACGGGGAATCGGGCTCCGGACCCTCCCTCCTGCCCTCCCTCCCCTCCGCGGGAAGGTCTCGGGAAAGCCCTGGCGGAGCCGGCGGACAATCCCTAAATTTCTGCGGGGTCAGCAGAGCGCCGCGCCGCCTGTTTACCTTCTGCGGTGCCGGATCGCCTTCTTGATGATTAAATACTTCAGTACCGAAGCGCCATCAGTGGCTCATTTGTGCAAAACTGCCCGATCCCCGCTCCGTGCTCAGAGCTGTCAGTACCACGGAGAGCGGCGGAGAGGGGCGAGAGCAGGGACGGAGGGAGGGAAGGAAGGAGGAGAGCAGGAGCGAGACGAGACCTCGGGGCAGGCGGTGGCCGCGGACTCTCGCTGGCCCGGGCCCGGCGAGCCGTGGGTGACAGTACCAGGAGTGGGCGGTGGCAATGCCACATCCCAGGGCTGAGCCCCTGCACCTCCAAGTGGCCCAGACCAAGGAGAGGGTTCTCACAGTGAGGAGTGGGCTGTGGACAGTTGTCCACCCATCCTGTGCCTCTTTGTGCCCTATCAACTGTTTCTTCCCTGGATTTTGAGACTATTTTGTTGTCTCTATCCCCAGCTAAAAATTAAGGCATGATAACATCTGTATCAGGCACATTACCTATTTATAAAGTTATTTCTTAGTGTTGAACTAAATATACAGGTGTATAAAGGTTCTTTGAAAGGTGCTTAGTGGCTTGAAATATTGGTGCTCTCTTCAGCTACAGATTAGTGGTTGTTTTTGAATATATGCGGTAAATTGTGGTGTCAGCTGATAAATTGTATTTCTCATGTGCCAATGTTCTGAAATAATCCAGAGCCCTGCCCCAGCTCTTTGTTCCACATAATTTCTGAAGGCGTTTCTGCCACACAGAAATCTGAATCCTGTTTTTGTAAAGGAAACAAGTTTTATAGATTTCTTGATTATTTGATGAAGTTAATTCTGAGTACATTTTGGATTAAATGCATTTCTATATTTCCCCCCCTACTTTTTTAAAAAAGATAATTAATTGGTCATCATGTGTTGCTCATTCTGAAGCTGTTCTTCACTATTTCCTTATAAGATTTTCCCCTCAGCATCTCTTTTTTTTTTTCCCTGTATCTCTTTCCCATCACTGAACTGAAATACCCCAAACTCAAGTATTTCTCTGCAGCTGAAAATTGCCACAATTTATTTGTGGTGAGGAACGCATAAAGGGGAGAATATTTTTGCCAAAAGGATTATTTCCCAGTAACTGGTGTTGGTTCTTCCCACACTCTGTAGGAGCGTTTTTGCTCTGCACTGTGGCCCCGGGTGCTCATCCGTGGTGCTTCTCCCTGGTATTATTCACAAAACCTTGTCCTGGATGTTGCTGCCATCCGGCAGCTGCAAGAGCTTTTCCTTCCCTTCCAATTAGCCATTACTGGGAGATGACAAGCTTTCTGCAGTACCCAACATGGCTGTGCCGAGCCTCTGAGCACTAAAGGCAGCAGACTCCTCTCATCAGAGCAGCTCCCCTGGAGCTGCCTTCAGAGTGCAAACGGGGCTCCTCAGGTGTGTGGAGAATGGATCTCAGAGGGAAAGCAGGGCTGAAAGGGACTGCAGACATCACTTGTCCTGACAGTTTGCCCCTTTCTTCACCAATCTCCAGAGGGGGATTTTTTACCTAATCGATCTCTTCCAGGCCTTACAGGTACAAAAAACCCCTTAATGACCGGCCTTAATCTCACTTTTTGTCTTTTAAACCCTTTGCTTCTGTCTTATCCCCACTAGACACAGCAAAGAAGAACACTCCCTTCCTTCTGATAGCAATCTGTTTGTATTTAAGGCTCCCATCTTGTCTCCTGTCTTCTCTGGAAAAAGCCCATCATACCTGGGCGATGAATATGCAGGGAAAGCACTACATCCAACGGGACAGATAATACATCTCTTTTTCCAAGGTAAAAAATTTTGTATCCGGCTCTATCAATCTTGCAGACTTTTACATAAAAGGCTCTCTGATTTATAGAGCGGTTTGCACACAGAAATCATACCAAACAGACTAATCTCAAATGGGTTTGGTGATAACATCAGCCAGACAATTCGCTGATGGCAGAGAGAAATGCAATCAAAAAAGAAATTGGAGTGTTTTGGGGTTGTTTGGGGGTTTTGAGCTATAAAATCAAACTGCTCCGTTGTGAAAAAAGGGACTCAAACCAGTGGCAAATGCTGCACAGAGGAATTATTAGACAAGCGATAGAGGCTGGCAGGTTCCCAAAACACAAATTGTCTCCAGGACCAAAATATCTCTCAGTAAGCAGGGAACATATTTATGAGCAGCAGTGATTTTCCAGCAGTTCTCATCCCCTCATAATGGGATGGGAGCACGGGGCCTATGCCGAGGCATTAAGCTTTGGCAAGCAGCACTGGGCTGCAGGAGGTGAAGGAAGAGCAGAGGAGATCTTCCTTGGAGAGCTTCCCACACACCTCCTTCTCCTCCGTCTTCCTCCTCCCCTGGGCTTGTCCTGCCCACTCCTTCCTATGGCCATGATAGGATCCGTGGCCGCTCTCCCCTCCCTTCCTCACCTCCACTTCTCTGGATCCCTGGAGGAGGGGCCCTCTCCTGCTAAAGCTGAGCTTTCCTAAGTCCCTGGGAAGAAGGAAATGGGAACCTGAGTGTGTGGAGAAACAGGGCTGCTCTTGCTCTGTGTTCAGCCAAAGTGCAAGGAGAACTCAGAGGACAGCACAGGTCTGGCTTTCCCAGATAACCTGGCAGAGCTTTGCTCCTGTCCTCTCCTGTTCTTCCTAATACCACTCTATGGATAACAGGCAGTAAAAGGAAATATTCATGTCCTACTTTGTCCCGGGGGTCAGAATTCATGAAAACAGGAGCACACGGCAAGGATTCATTAGATCTGTCCTTCCCCTTGCAGTAAGATTTCATGCTCTTACTCAGCTCCTGCTTACCCATGCCAGCTTTAAATTCCCAGCCCTTTCTTGGAAAAGATGCCCAAAGCCCTTCCCTTTCTCCACAGGAGAAGGTCGCAGCTGTGTTTGCGTACTTGTGAGGATGTGCTGGCACATCACTTGGAGATGCTGCTCCAACAGGCACAGCACGCTGTGTGGGGAAGGCCTGGCTTCATCCCTGTGCTCTGGCAAGGGCAATATAAATCCTTGTCACTGGAAAGTGTTGGAATTCAGCTGGAAACTATTTTGGGATTCAAAAGGGAGAATCTCCACCACAAGAGGAAGCATAAATCTCCAGGTGTTAGACATGAAGGACTCTCTGAGTGCAGCTGGAAGGATCCGGAGTTGTGCTGTGCTGGGAGGTTCCAGTGGTACCCAGAGGCTCCTGTCAGAGACCCTGTGCTGAGGTGGGTGCTGCAGCAGTGCGGGGAGGAAGCAGAATTTACAGCTCAATTCCAGCTATCCAGCAGATTTACAGGAGACTGGACACAAACAGCCTGAAACAGAAAGCAGACATGTCCCCAAAACCATTCATCTTTCCTTCTCGGAGAGCTGCAGGATGTAGGGCCTGGAGGGGGGTGGCATTCCCTGGGATTGTGACAGGATTGAGAGGGAAAAATCAGGTGGGGTACCAAGAAAACACCTTCCTGGCTGGAAACAGCCAGGCTGTGAAGTTCTTTCTTGGAGCATTGCAAGAATCCTTGGATCTCCAAACAGGGAACACTTCACCATTACAATGGATGAGCAAGCAGATCTTCTCTGGAAGAACAGAATTAACTTTGTGCTACACATCCAGTCTGTTTTTCTGGATAAATGCCATCAGGGGCATTCCTAGGGTTTCAAAAATTAGGAGTTTGGTGTGCGTGCAGCAGCTGGGATGAGCAGCACTGGCTGCCCACCCCGACAATGTGATTATTTGCATCTTCATTCTGATTGCTCCTTGTTCCATAATGATTTTGTACACAGCGGAGTACTTAACCTAATTTGTATTGATCTCAATCGCTCTCATTCGTGCATACTTAATTCAGAGAGGTAATCAAATTGATTTCTGAGGCCTAGTTTTTAAGAGATTGTAGTAACAGGGATATACAAGGGGTTGCTTTAAGTGAATCACAGCAAAAGAAAAACATTTTAAATCTTTAGAAATTGTTTTGGTGGTCATTTCATTGTGTTCAGTATTACCAGAGTAATTACGTTTCCCTCACATTGAGTCCTCTCCAAAATGGAAGAGAGGAGCAGTTTGAGCTCCATCAGACAGATAACTGGGTTTGGGTGACTTTGCACCCACACAAACCACACAGGCAGCATAAATATTCACGGCTTGTCCTTAGGAACAATGGAGTCTGAGGACATGCTGCTGGATAAAGGGAATATTGGTATCTGCTGGGCTCCTTCCTAGCACCTGCTCTTTGTTTCACAGCTGCAGAGTCACTTCTGCCCTTAGTTAAAACACCCAGAGCCAGAGAGGCCCGGGAGCTGTGTTGGTGATGTTTCCAGTATCCCGGCAAGTGGCTCCGCTTCTCCCGGGGCTGCTCGGGCACTGCTCCAGACCCTGGGACCCCTCCCGGGCCTCTTCCTCCTTCTGATGCTGGTGACCTTTGTGTCATCATCTCCATCTCCCTCCTGGAGAAGTGTAGGAGCCAAGGGAGGCCCTGGAGCATCCCTGCCCCGTTCCGGAGGGCTCAGGGTGGGATTGAGCTGAGCACTAGAGCTTCTAGATATTTTTCAGGATTTGTGGCTGTTTGGAAAGCCTGGGCTGGGTAGATTACTCGCTTGTGGGGAAGAAAATGGAAAATCTGAGTCATGGTTGCAGAAAATCAGACAAATGAACTATTAGCAGGGAAATTCAGTGTGATGATAGTCAGGGTGTCACAGTGCAGTGTCAGGTCCCTGCAGCCTCTTAATGCCCTTAAAGTCGTGGGGCTCTGCTTTGGTCCATGCTAAAGGAGGCAGCACTGACTCCAATTCTGAGCAGTTCCTGTATTGTTTCTACTGAAGAGCATATTTAATCCAATGCAGAAAAAAAATATTTTGTTTGTTTTTATATATTTTTTTCCCACAGTTATGGCTTTCAGTTCTTGCAGATTGTCCATTTTCTTCCATAGGATATGTTCAGGTTTAACTGCAGCTAATAAATCAAATTGTTCTTAGAATCCAGATGGTCTCTTCCCTTGCCTCTGCTGTTAAAACCTTTCCCTTTCTTCCCGGAAAATCACTTGATTTTATTAGAGCGCTCACCCCATTTTTCTCTGCTGAGAGATGCACGTCAGGTGCAGCGTTTGCCTTTGTGGGGCCTTTTCAAGAGCAAACTCAACAGTTCAAGGGAAGTATTTACTGAATGCATCAAAAAGCACATACCTCTGCATTATTTATTATCAGATACCAATAACTGTAAAACGCAGAGTATCTCAGGACATAAATTAGTGATGGTAGGAAACACTCCACTCGTCCCAGTGTCCCGGAACCGATTAGAAGCTGCAGCAAAGATGCTGGTGCTCATCATGTCCCCAACACTGGGGACATCACTGCGTGGATTCTGGACATGTGGCCAAGTAAACCCAGCTTAAAATCTGCTTTTTCAGCTCAGATGGGCAGTTGGATGTTATCTGTGCAGTGTCAGAGGTGCAGTCAGAGAGCTCGGATTCTTCCCCCCTGCTGCCTCTGGGGCATTGGCCTCGGAGAGGCGAGTCTGGCCATTGGGGCACAGGTGCAGGCTCACCTTGATGCCTCTGGTGTGTCCAGGCAGGAGCATCCGTGCTGCTTCCTGCTGCCGTGGCTCCCAGCCAGAGCCCTGTGCTGGTGCCACTGCTCTGGGGGCGCTGTGCTGGGAACGGTCACCACAGCCTCTGTCTGGGTGTCAGCCCGACTCTCAGGACCATCCTTCTCTTAGGCTTTGGGGTATTTTGAGGTCTGACCTTCACCTCCCTCCTTGAGGCAGCTCTGCTGCAGCCACTGCAGTTTGGCAGCTGAGAGGGGTCAGGGCCAGGCATTCCAACAAAATACTCCAGTTTCCTGCAGAAATGCTGTGAGTTCCTGTCCCTGCATGGAAGGAGGCAGTCAGTGCCACAGTGGCTGAGCCAGGCTCCACACAGGTACAGCCCTGACTGGGTTAATTACAGACCTTTCCACAGTCTGACTTTTACTTTTGGGCCAGCTTCATTTCACATTCCAGACCTGCAGAATTATTTAACAGGGCTGCTTAAAACCCGCCCGCTTATCAATTCTCTGGGCTCATTTTGTCCCAGCACATTACCTAACCATGTCAACATATGGATTTTTCTCTCCGTGCCCGGTGCAGACGGCCCGGGCAGGCTATTTTTAAGTGTGGGTGTGCTCTGGCAGTGGTATTGGTTTCAGCACTCACTGTTCTCTCTCTGCTAATAAATACAGAGCAGCTATTAATACGAATGGGTTTTAGGATCCATTAGCATCGCTCAGTGATGGTCCAGCACTGCTGCCCTGCCTGACCTCAGCTCTGATGGGTGCTTCTGCCTGCCTTCACCCTCGGGACATGCCCCAGGAAGGGGGACAGGCCATGGGAGCGGTGTCCTGGGGTGGTGGTGCTGCAGGAGTCAGGTGGCAGGGGAGGAGCAGGGCAGGAGCAGGTGAGCCGGTGCCCGAGCCCTGCCCTGGGAGGCCAAGGAGGTCCATGGTGCTTTTTCCCCTTGGTGCTCACACAAAGTTGCTGCTGCTGGAGCTTTGACTGGGGTTTGCTTTGGGCTGTTTAAAGGGACAAAACTTACGTACAGCTGTTATTCCTGGCTGTTGAGAGATACTGGGGCTAGAAAAGCAGTGCAGCCCACTGGATTCCTCTGGGAGCCCTCTGGTCCCATGTGGCAGCGTGGTGCTGGCTCAGCTGGACGCTTGCCCCCACCGTGTGACAGTGCCTGCCATCGGGGTGGCCAGCGGGGTCTGTGGGCACCACCCTGACACTTTCTCTCTGTCTCTGCCACCCCCTCTCAGCCTGCAAACGCAAAGAGCAAGAGCCCAACAAAGAGCGGAACAACTCCCAGAAGAAATCCCGCCTGGTTTTCACGGACCTCCAGCGCCGAACGCTTTTCGCCATCTTCAAGGAGAATAAGCGTCCCTCCAAAGAAATGCAGATCACCATCTCCCAGCAGCTGGGCCTGGAGCTCAACACCGTCAGCAACTTCTTCATGAATGCCCGCCGGCGCAGCCTGGAGAAGTGGCAGGACGATCTGAGCTCCGGGGGCTCCTCCTCGGCCCCCAGCACCTGCACCAAGGCGTGAGGGGCGCGGCACGGCCGGCACAGCGCAGAGAGCGGCTTCGCAGCAGGGCCCCTCGCTGGTGACTAAAGCACAATCCCCCCCCGCAACCAAGCCCAGCCCAGCTGTTCCCGAGGACATTCCTACGGCTTCTCGTCAGTCTTAGCAGGCGCAGGTTCCACGTTAGCCTCTCTCCACACAATACTATGCTCAGGATAGGCGAAGCAGGTCTGAAACGTAGGGGAGTCGTTCTTGCGGCAGGTTTTCCTGAGCCCCAGGCTTCCGTGGCCGGCGGGAGCCGCTGCCAGCCCGGCAGCCTCCCGTGCCCGGCCCCTGCCGTGTGCTGGCCGCACCACCCTGCGGCCACACGACAACGGAGCACAAAGTCGGATACTAAAAACCCAAGACCCTGTTTTTAAACTCAGGCATGGTTTTTTGTTAAGTGTTTTAGGGGAAAAAAAAAAATCAGATTTAAGGTTTTTTTGGTTGTTTTTTTAGTTTAATTTAAACAGCTTGTTCTTGGATCAGAAAAGTTAAGTTCTCTTGAGCTCAAAGTATCAAGCACAAAGCTGGTAGCTACAGCCCTGGGCTGCCCGGGGCGGCTGTGCCAGCTGCAGCGTGGCAGCCCAGGAACACCACGGAGATGGCACGAGCCTCAAGCACAGCTGGCAGTTCCTCACAGGCTCTGTGTTTGTACCTAATGCACACTCAGGAGGTCGATGGAACTGCTACAGTTCATGGAGCAAACACAATGTTTTGGAAGACTTAGATTAATTTACATTATTACATCCTTTTTAGTTTCTGGGGATCTGGTTTCTCCTCAGCAACGGCTGTTACCGAAACCTTTTTAGTGTTCAGTGTATTTTTGTTAATTTTATCAGTATCTTATGGTACTTTCAAGCAGGAAAAGAAACAGAAACAAGCCCTTCAGATGCCACTGACCGTTTCAGATGTGCCGCATTTAGCTCTATCACATCCCTAAGTTCCTTTTCCCTGCCAGCTCCCCGAGCCGGCAGGAACACAGCACACCAAAGAGACAGGATTTCTGCAAGCCAAAGATGTTTATAACTTGCCATTTCTCTCTGCCGTGGCCGGTGCGGGCGGTTGGCTGGCGCTGGGGCAGCCTGGCGAGCCGCGAGCCCTCTCTCCAGCTCCGTGCAGCGGGGCCGCCCTGGCGGCGGCGCAGCGGCCACTGGCCGGTGACCGGCCCGGCGCGGCCGTGCTCCGCCAGAGACACTTGAGACTTTTTTTATGTACTACTTAATCGAAACCAAAGAAACGTTTTCTGCACCTACTTCTTCTGCAACAAACTGTTCCATTGAAAGATAAAATAAAAATTTTAAAAAACCAAGGAAGCATGTCAGGAAGCAAACGAGTCCCACACTGTGTTCTACAAACATCTTGGATGTTTTCGGAAGCAGATCTCAAAGAAAGGGTTGACAAGAATGAGAACAAAGCAAAGCCAGTACATTTGCTGCTTCATTTGACAACTCAAGTCATCTTAAAGTTGAAGATTGTCTTTAATTTGTGCCTATGCAGTTTTTTCAAAAGAACAAGGAACAGAGCAACCAAAACCTCAACAGCTACAATACCAAAGATGAGGATTCTCACTACTTGTGTTTCAGTTTGTTTCTCCTCTTGCACGACTAATGCACATAACCCCACTGATCTCTGGACAGGTAACCACAAGGGTGGGTTTATTTATATTTTCCCTGTTTCTGTCCCCACACGGCATCTCTCCCAGAGCTGCATGGACTCCCAGTGCAGGATGTTGGGATAGCACGCTGGTGCGTCTCCTCCCTCCAGGAAACACTTGTGGGTTGGCCGTGACTTGTGTGTTGGTCTCCTGTATGTCTGGAGCTGTGAACAGCCACCCTCCTGCATGTGACATCGGTCAAGTGACCTCCACCCTTCTTTCTCCTCCCCAGGGATAAAACTTGCAATATGTGTGTTCCCATCTCTGTCACTGTGAGTGCTGAGCAGCACCGCAGCCCGTCTCCAAACCTCCACCCGAACCAAACCCAAGTATTCAGCAGTTCGTGGGCAGTTCAGGAGTTGCTTCTGACCTATTAGCCTTGTAATGTTGTTAGATCCGGGTCATGATGATCCAGATCATAACATAGCCCAAATTTATCCTCAGAGCTGGAGCACATCTTGCTCCTCTCTGCCTTTAGACAAGGGCTTCATTTTAACTGCTTCACAGAACTGCTGCAGTCACTTTCCAATGACTGCACTTCAAATAGAAAAAAAATCAAGAAGCCTTGACTGCTCAGGACAGGAAAAGTTTCTGGAAAACAAATTCAGGATCCTCACAGCTGAATTGACAGCATGTGCCTGCTCTGGGAATCAAAGGATCCTTTGGCAGATTCCAAAGAGATTTGGAGAATCCTTGTAGCCAGACATGGAATAAAGTTGCCAAAAAATGGTCCCAATCTGGGCCAATGTGTCCTGAGGGCTGCTCACCCAAATGGCAGATATTTGAGTGCCGAGTTTGGAGCCAGCAGGCTGTGGAGCAGGGCCCAGCTGTGGTGATGTGGTCATATTGAAGTTTCACTTTCATTCCCACCATCAAACCAGCCTCTGGTGCATTTTGAACTTGGCATTGCCCTCAGGGAGCTGTCTCGTCCTGGAAGTGTCCCCCTGCACTCTGCAGTGGCAGAGGATGACACAGGACCAGTGAAAACCCCAGTGCTCCTTCCTCACCTCCCCTTCCTGCAGTGGGAGGGCAGGGAAGTGTATTGTGTCCCACAAGGAATGGGCCCCAGGCATCCTCTGAGCATGTGCTTGGCCGTGGGACACCTCACTGAGGCTCATCTCACCTGAGGGACACCCAGACTGTCACAGCTCTGCCTCCCACCTTCCCCAGAGGTGGAAGGGAGCTGCCCACAGCTTCTGGTGAGGCCTGGGAGCAGAGACCTGAGCTTTTTCACCTGCTCGGAGCTCATCCAATAGCCCCAACAAAGGGAGTTTAGATCAGGCACTGAATTACTTACGAATTTCTCCTCAGTAAAAGTCTCTCCAAATTGTGGAAGTGTTTGTTATGCAGCATGACAGAGTAGGAACACACACGAGGCTTCTCTGGGCTGGGGCCTCAAACCTCTCAACACTCACAATCCGTTTTCACCCAAAACTCCTACTGCATTTTTTATCCCTGCATCTCTCCTGGCCCTGTGTGACGTCTTCCATTTCACTGTCCGCTCTCGTAGGCTTTTATGTAGCAGCCCCCTCAGACGAGGGGCATCGGAGCCAGACTGTGGTGGAGATACCTGCCTGTCCGTGTGGGCAGAGGCTGTGCTGCGCTCTGCCCACACCACACCAAACCCCAGCAGCTGTGTTCTGTCTCTAGGCCACCTATTGATGAACCTGTAAGCTGTGTAATGTCACTTGTTGCTTTATTTATTGTGCTGCGAAAGACTCGTGTGTACAGAGAGTATCCCGGCGTCTTCTGGACCAGGAACTTGGAGTCACAACCTTGGGCACAGCCGAGACGAATTCAACTTTCAAGAAACCTTGGATATTGCTAGGTGTCCCGTGCAGGAACAAAGAATGTGCTCACTGATTTCGGTTGCAAAGCTTTATTGTGGATCTCTCTTACCTACAGCTGAACCCAAAGACCTGCGAAGGACTCAACCAGCAAAGCTCCTCAGCCCCGGGGGAGGGCAAGGCTCTTCTCTCCCGAAGGAAGGCACGGCAACGCCCGGCATTCCACAGGGTCTGCTGGCTTCGGACACGGCCAATGCTTCCCTTGCTTGTCACAACTCCCGAGTATTTTTATGAGATGGGGAAACTTTCTACTTGGCCTCCTTTATATTTATTACAGGGAATTTTTATTGTTTAAATTTTTTAAGAAGGCAAAGCTTGAAATGGTTTTATTTTTTTCCAGACACTTGTGGGTTTTAACCCGATATATTATCTATCGATAATGTAATTTATTTAATTTAGTCTTAGGGCAGGTCCTGACATCTCTGTTCAGTCTGAATTCCATTGTGTTTCGGTTTAGCTTTTGAATTCAGTGTGAGTTTTGCCTGAATGTAGATGGGGGGTCAGGCTGTGATGTTAGCTGCTTGTATCTATTTAATTCATCCATTTGTGAATTCATTTGGGAGTAACTTTGCTTATTTATCCATAGGACTGTTGTAGCGAAGCTTGTTGGTAAATACACTTCAGAGTTGGCATTGCTTTGTAGAGCAGCCAGGTTCTGTCAGACAGGGGAAGAACAACTCGTTCCAGAAAACAGAAGTCTAGTTTTAATTCCTTCTTTTAATTCATTTTAATTGTTTAAATATCAAAGTTTAAATTATTTAAGTTAATCTCTTCCCTCCTGATTAGAAAGTGTGACATACCTTTATTATGGCACATGAAGCCTTCATAATGTAACTTATTTATTTAACTTATTCATTGTCACCCGGGGATGCCCTTGTAGAGTTTTTATTTTTTAATTAGAGTTATCTATAAAGCACTACAGCTGATTTCCTGTAAGAACAGCAGAGCGAACTTTGAGGACAAACAATGAATATTCAACCTAAAACCGTGCATTCAGAAAAATAGGGGAAAAAAAAAGACACTGGGATACTTTGCCTGAACTTTGTGGCTTCTTAAAACTTAAGCTGGGGGGAAAAATAATCCATGCCAAGCAAAAAGAGAGAAACCCTTAAACTAGCTGCTTCCAAGAATGAACTTCTGTGTGTGGAAAAAAAAGAAAAAGGAAAAAAAAAAAAGGAAAAAAGAAAAAAAAAACCAGAAAAAACCCTTTCTATTTCTAGTGAGAACCAAAGAGGCTACCTCACTGACTTTTCCATTTGTAATTTTAATCGTGTTGATGATACCAAAGATACCAAAGATTTCTTTCTCTGTGCGGTCTGCATTCTGCTTGTGCTCTCTGATAACTCCCACTGTTCTCTCCTACACCCAGAAACGTCCAGCAGAGCCCAGATTCCCAAAGAAACGCTACCCTGGAAGCTGCCAGTTCTGGTGATGCCCTTTTCTGTGTTCCTTTCTCCTTCCTGCCAGCCGAACCCGTCTGCAGACGCGGAGCCGGCTCCCGCTCCAGGTCCCGCTGGCGGAGCGGTTGTGTGGAGCTGGAGGTGACTCCGGCCTTTGTCCGTCCGCACCTTCCCTGGGGAAGGGCTCTGCAGGCTGCCTGGCCTGTGTTTGCAGCAGCAATTAGCATTGCTAATTACTGTTATTCTCGTGCTCGAGCAGAGCCCGGGGCTGGTGTGGGGCCGCAGAGCCCGGGCCAGGGGAGGGGTTCTCCTGCCCGTGCCCCCATCGCGGCCGGCCGTGCACAGATCCGGGAGCTGCTCCCTCTCCTCACCTTTGGTTGTTGTTACAATTACCGTTTTCAGATAAAAATCAATTAATTACTTTTCTCAAGTTAGCAATGAAGTGAGGCTACATTAAGCTCCATTAGCAGCTCGTCCCTGAGTGATTACTTCCAAGTCGTTTGGTTGAGGAATTAGCGGTGCCCTTTGGCACTTGGGTTTTGAGGCTGTGTTACGGTGTTTATAGGACTGAGGCAATGCTCTGAGGAGCCGAGCCCAGCCCTGGGCGCTCTCGCTCCCCCGGGCCCCGGCCCGGGCTGGGGCAGCTGCTGCAGGGCCCGGGCCTTTCCCTGAGGAATCTGCCTGAGCCGTGCCCTTGGATTCACAGAGGTCACCGACAGCTCCACACAAGCGCTCCGCTTTAATTAACTGTTGCCTTTTATTTTGTATTTCTTTGGGGGTTTAAGTCTATGTTGGAAATGGTAGGACTTGACAAGTGTGCTTTTCTCTCTGTCTCTCTGTTCCTTCAATACAAAGCTATAATAATTCTCAGGATGCCTTCTAGGCGGGGGGAGCCGATTGTCCCTGTGCCCTCGGACACAGACAGTCCCCAGAGCTGGCAGGGTCCCCGCGGCCCCCCCGACTCCTGCTTCACTTGCAAAGAGTGATGTTACCACGGGACGAGTGCCTTGCTTGAACCAAAGCAACGATTTTGCCAGTCTAGACCTGTGCTTTTTTTTATTCTTCCTGTGAATACCTCAGCTTCGACTGGGCCGCCGAATCGTACCTGGTGGGCTTTTGTACTGTGGTGCTTTGCAATGCAGCCCTGCAAGGAACAGACTCCTGATAATACCAAAGGCTCTCTTCCTCTTTTTCCTCCTCCTCCCCCCTCTCCCTGATCTCTCTATCTCCATGGTTCCAAAGCTTTATTACGAACTGGGCATGTTGGCAACGCAGACCGTGCAATCCCTTACCGAATTTTCTCAGATATACCTCATAGAGAATAGCTGTTTAGCGTAATGTTATTATAGCGTATGTAATAAATTATTCACTGGTTCTTTTTGGTAACTGTGATTTAAAAGAAAAAAAAACAGAAGAAGAACCTTTATATGTTTTAGGTTGTGCTTTTGTACTAGATGGAGAAGGTGCGCTTAAAAATGTATGTCAGTCTTTCTTCCCATTGGGTTTTTTTTGTTATTATGGATCGGGGAAAAGTTGCAGAATGAGCCCAAAGTTTACAGTTTAATATTTTGCTGAAGAAACAATCTCTGTTCATAGAAAAGGTTGGGAAAAAAAAGAAAAGAAAAAAAAAAAAAAAGAGGAAAAAATTATTTTCTACATTTGTGCTACTTGGTCTGAAGAGCTGATTGTCCTGTGTGACGGTGTAGTATTATAATTAGCAACTGCCAATCAGCGCTCCCATGTTTATGCATGAGGCAAACCCTTAGCAGTGTGATGCATCGTGGTTCTTAATGGCAACTTCTTCCTTTGGGTTTGGGACGAGGTCTTTGGGTTGATGGTATTTATTTATGCATGGAGCCTGTTAGCTGTTCGCAGTCGTGGCGCAGTTGTGTTTGCATTTACGCTGTGAAATCACGCCCAGTTTCACCCCGTGCAGCTCAGCGCTGCTCAGGGCGGGTGTCCAGATCAGCTCTGGTCTGTCCCTGCATTAAACACCCAAATTCAATTCCAATGAAATTGCCATTTGAGGAGAAGTTTGGCCAACTGGCAGCTTCTCCCCAGCGATTCGATTTGTTCGGTCCCCTGGCAGTGCACATCCTGCTCCTCACGGAGGCTGCTGTGCGTTTTTTCCCAGGATCAGGAGTTCCTTTGGCTTTATGGCAGCCCCTGGGCACAGCAGGACAGCCGGGCTGGGTGCTCAGGGACCGCCCCTCGCCTCACCTGCGCTCCTGCCCAGCCCAGACATGGCAGCTAAGGTGCCAGCACGGGCAGGACACGCGAGCCTGGGCGCAGCAGCGCTCTCCCAGCTGTGTCACCTGGCCCCACGGATGGGCTGGCCTGCTGTCCAGCCGAGCACTCCTGCTGTGTCCTGTGCTGCTCCTGCCCCAGGCAGCCCCTTGTCCACCCCCTGCCTTGGGGCCGGGTTGGTTAAGGTGCTTTATCCCCCCTTTGATTTGTCCAGATTCACGCTTGGGCCCCCTCCTGTAAGGATGGGTTGTGTTTTCTCTCCGGGTACAGCTTTGGAGCCCTGATGTCCCCCTGATCCCAGGCCATACTGGACACAAAGCCAAACCAACTGCTCTGTACCCTTTACTCTGAGTGGAAGAGGGGGCTTGGGGAGGGGCAGTCGCAGTCTCCTGAGGAGGCCTCTGAGCGTTGATGTCGTCTGTCATTAAGGGTATATTAGAGATGTGCTCGCATTAGTGCAAGGAGACATTTTTATTTGGCCTTACTCGGTAGGTTGTGATAATAATGAAAGCTGTGTAATATAGTCGGGTTATTTCCTTTCCTGATTTCTCTGCCAAAGACAGTAAGAGACACAAGAACTTGGAACAGGGGTTTTTGTAAGACAGTTGATGATTGTAACAGTGGTTAATCTTCCAGAAAGCTTTCCGCGTCCTTGCGCAATAAGCAGAGCGGGATGTTCCGCAGAGCCCTGCTGGCAGATGCCACCGCTCCTCACCGACAGGCAGTTGTTGTAACACCTGCAGTCCTCAGTCCAGAGGCAACAAGGGTATGTGAGGCCATGGCAAGGGCACAGAGGGGCTGCCACGAGCTGCTCCAGCTGGCTGGAATTTGCCAAGGTACTTGTATTATGAAATTTAAGGTCTATTTTATTATGTCATTTTATGTCATTTTTTAACTTTGTGGAAGGTGGTATGTTGAACTGAGTGTAAGCTGAGTTTTTCAGACAAATAAAGTAGCTAAAGAGTGAATGTTATTTTATCATTAAAGGGTTTTTACTCACTGATTTGTGCCAATAGATGTCCTTTATCTCAATGACAAGTATTACATCGCTTTCAAAGTTTTATTTATAGCTATTGATGTAAAACCCACACACACATATTATTTGCCAAAGTTCAATAAAGGAGGAAAACAATGCTTTTGCTTCCTTGTGCAATCAAAAGTTCCTGTTTTTTTCCCAGGTTTCTTTCCACCAAAACCCCATCCCACACCAAGGGGTGGAGTGGAGCCAGGCAGGGGCTCGGGCTGCTACAGCTCTCAGGGATAGCCAGGGGAAAGGAGAGCTGAGCACAGCCAGACTAATGCAGGGCCCAGTGTGGGACCACAGCCCAAAAATGCTGCCTGGGACCGAAGGCCTGGCTAAGTGTGAGCAGCAGTACTTGGAAAAAGATCTGGCACCTTCTCCCACGAGCACAGCTTGTGTAGCTGTGATATTACAGGAGAAATCACTTTGTAATTATGTAAGTCATGGAATTACGTGATGCAATGTAATTACTGTAGAATTATGTTAGTTATTGCACTTTCTTAAGAAAAAGCAGCTCTACGGCAGTACGGCAGGAGGCAGGAGGTTCCTGGAGCTGAAATTCCATGGCAAGGAGGATGTAGCAGGTTTGCATTCATTCATTCATTCAGTCAGTCAGTCACTTACCTAGCTGTGAACAAGTCTTGTTTGTTTTGTTTCCTGAAAAAAGGCAAACCAAAGTGCACAAGAAAAGCACTTCGTTGTATTTCTGTCTTTAAAAACCAAACCAAACCAGCCCTTTCTTGCCTTAACTCACTCCTGTGACCACCTGGAGCAGGGCCAGCCTGGGGAAGGCATGGCAGGACCCCAGAGCCCCCAGCAGCACCATGTCCCAGCCCCTGAGCAGTGACAAGGTCCTGTGGGGTTTATTGTCTGGGATCTAACCTTGGCACCACTGTCTAACCTTGGGGTTAATAAACTCACCGAAAAATTTGTTTTCATGCTCATTCTCTTTGTGTCCCTCTCTGGACACTGAGCCAGATTCTGCCATTAATTAAATTTATGCTGCTTCATTTCACTTTGCTGAGTGGCCACGGGTGCAGATAAAGGCAGAGCTGCCTCGTCAGCACTTTGTGTCACAGAGCCCAGGACGTGGCTCTTCCAGCCTCCTTTCCTTCGCCCTCTGGCTGGGCTGTGCAAGGGGCTGCGTGGAACAGGAGGGGGGCCCTGAGCCCCAGGGCTGGGCCAGAGGGAACGTGCTGGGTGAGGAGTGTTTTCCCAAGGCGCCTTCCCGTGCAGGTGAGGGCTGCAGAGCCAGTGCCACCGGACGTTGCAGAGCACAGGAAGGGTAAAAACCCTTTAACAGCAAAGAGGCAAAAGCGGTGACATCGAGACTAATGCAGCCACCGCAGGTCATTTCCATCTCACTTGCAGGATTGTTCCCCCGGGGATGCAGTTTCTAAGCACTTAGCAGTGGGCCCAGCTGGAAGAAGGAAATGGGACCATTTCATTAAGCTGCCGAAAGCCGAAGGATGAGCTGGGTGTGTGGCAGGATTGCAGCCGGGCGGGGATGCTGTGTCAGCATCAGCTTTTCCCAGTGCCAGGCTATGCCCCGTGCTCGGGTCCAGGGCCAGCTCTGAACCCATGGAGCTCATTCCCATGAATTCCCCTCAACTCACTGTTCCCTGACCCTGCCAGGAATCACAGTTATTCCAGGTTAAAGTGCTATAAAGCGCCCTCAGGAGCAGATGCCATCCTCCTCGTCCTCCTGCTGCCCCTCGGGCAGTGCCGGGAACGGCAGTGCATCCGTCAGGATGAACCTGACAGGAATGAGCTGCCGTGTGGGACCGCGGCACGGCTCCCTCCTGGCTGCAGATGAAGTGCTGGCAGCTCTTCTGATCCAAGCGCTCCGCACCACTTGAAACCCTGTGGGAATTCCCTCGGAAACAGCCCGGGATGCAGCCTGCAGGGAAAGCTGCAAGTCAGGGTGAAGGAAGTGGGTTTCTTTTGGAGGAAAACAGCAGGAGCTTTTGCAATGCCACTGATTTTCAGCACACGTGGGATGAAGGAAAACAACCAGGACAAAAAACCCCTTGGAAAAGGCAGTGTGGCAGGATACCACGGCGGGATCATCAGGTGGGAACAGTGTCACCAATGCTCACAGACACAGAGAACAAGCCGAGGCCAGCTCTGCCTGCCACAAGCTGCACCCACTGGAAGCTGCCTTCAGCCTTCGCACACAGCAAACCTCCAGGAGCGACTCCAGGGTCCAGCTCAGAAAGGGATAATGGCAGGAAGCCATAAGATATTAAACCAGCAGATTAAAACATACAAGACCACTTTGGGTCATGTTACACATCCCTCCCCTCCCTTCTTTACAGCACAAGAAATCCAAGGCAGTAAAAGACAACCGTAGCCGTAATGGCCCAATAACTCCGGGATAAAAGCGCTGGGGGAGTTGGCTGTGAGGAGCCCGGCCGGGCACGGAGCCCCCCCCGGACTGCTCCGAGCATTATCCCTTAAGTGCTCGTTTAAGCTTCCTTGGAAATGCCGCAAGCTCGCTGGAAAAACGCAATTAGGCCTCAATTGCGGGTGATGTTCACACGTTATGGATCATCCTTAAAAGTGACAGGAGAATGGAGCGCTCTGGGTTCCCCGTGACAGCTCCCTCTCCTTCATTCCGGGAACTGCCAGGCTGCAGTTGTGCAGTCCCTTTCCCTGCCCCATGAGCCATGGCATGACAGGCAGCAGCACCTCTAGTGACTCACAGAATCCCCGACTGGTTCGGGTTGGAAGGGAGCTTAGAGGCCATCCCAAGGCAGGGGCCCCTTCCACCAGAGCAGTGCTCCAAGCCCGGTCCTGGACAGCTCGAGGGGTGGGAAGGAGCCCTTCCTCCCTCCCCACCTTGTGGCCTTGTGCTCTGCTGGCCTTGGAGCTCAGATGTCACCGGGCAGCCCTCTCGGAGCAATCTGAGCCCGGGGATCAAAGGCCACTCGTGTTGGAGATGATCCCTCTCTGGACAAACAGTCCATCTCCACACAGCCATGGACCAGGCCAAGGGATGCTAATTAAATAACCTTTTCCTGGCACTTACTGCTGAGCACAAATCTAGCAGGAAAACAAAAGGCAGGTTTTGAACTGGTCCAAATTTGCAAATCCCTGTGCTCTACAGGCAGAAGTAGAACCTGGTCCTGAGGGCTTGAAATGCTGATTTACAACTAAATCCCTTGCCCAGGTTGTGCTGCTGGAGACAAGTACTTCCACACAGCATGAAAGACACAGAGCAGCCCATACTTGCTTAGGAATTTGCTTCTGGAAACACAAAAAGAAACACGGCCAAGCAGGAAGGCAGCTGAAGAGTGAGCCCTTCAGAAAGAGGGAGGGAAGGAAAAGTGTTTCCAACAATGTCAGAGATTGCTTTGGATTCAAATATGACACTGCTAAAGTTCTGCCACGCTCACACAGCCAAATCCCCTCTCAAAGGTGAAACAGGAAAGCTTGGACTGAGATTCCAGAAGAAAAGCACCATCACTGCTCTCCTCCATACTTCCACCTTCCATTGTGTTGGGTTTGCATCCTGCTCTTTCCCCGTCACAACCCAGTCACAAGAGCTCACTAATGGATCAGCTGAAGTATCCAACATCTCCCATCCCTGCTCAAGAAAATAATCAATCAAGCACTTAATTAGTAGCATCAGCAAGGAGCTGTCCAGAGACCCTAACAGGGAACAGAATAAATTATCCATCACAGGTGGGATCCCATACCAGAGCAAATCCTTTTTAAGGGGCGTAACTCACCCCAGCCTGACACCAGAGGTGCAGAGAGAACTTCAAACACCAGCATAAGGGGCTCTTACAAAGACACACAGCTCAGTTATTTCCTCAAAAAAAACTTTAATTGGAATTCCGTCCTTATGGCAAATGACACAGTAGGATTATCCAAATTTGCTGTGTTACATCAAATGGAAGTCCTTGGTCAATCTGAAATGCATATGTTGGGCTAAAAGCAAGGATCTGTACATACCTGGCATTAACAAAATCAAAGGAGCTGCTCTGCCTTGCAGCTTACACTTCATGGTGATCCCCAGCTCTCTGGGCGTGGTGGGAAGGGAGAATTCACTGAGCTTTTGGGTACTCCTAAGGAAACTCTGGCCCCACTGAACTCAGCTGTGCCATCCTCCCTCAAGGGGATGGCAGGAGGCCAGCTCTGACACCATCTGTGCACCTTTTGGTGTCACAGCACCTTTTGGAAGCTTACACCTTCTCTGAAATGCAGCAAGGACCGAGGGACAGGTTAAAAAGAAACTCAAAAGAGAAAAATTCACTCAATAATGAAAAAATAAGCCAAACTGCAGAGTGTTAAAGCAGGAAAACAACCTCACCCCTTTACTTCCCATTTCTTCCCTCAGGACACCACAGGCTGTTCCTAACTCATATCCTGAGGCCAGAGCTCTGGTGGGCAGATCCCCTGCCCAGCTCACTCCTGGGGCAGGAGGACAGTGACCTCCTGCCACCCCCAAAGTCCCCCACAGCTCCAGCCCAGCCCGAGGCCTCGGCTCTCACCAAGGAAACCCTGGGATGCAGCTGCCTCACAGCTCGCTCCCCGCTGCCTGCCTTCTGCCAGGGATGTGTGCAGGAGCACCACTGGGACTGCAGTGCTGCAGGAGTGCCACCGGCAGGAACAGCCCAGACTGCTGTGCAGGGACAGAGACCCAGGGACACTGAGCGGGGCAGCAGCACCAGGGGTTTCCAGCCTGCTGGGGGCTCTGGAACCCCTGCAGGACACAGCACCGTGGATTCGGCTCCCCTCAGGGCAGACACTCACCCAACCCGCTGGGCACTGGCCCGAGAGGTGAGCAACTCCTCAGAAACCTTGGTAGAAACTACCCTCTGACAGCAAACAGCACCACCAGCTCCGTGAGACAGGCTCCGTCTGCTAAAAGCTGGAAAATGAAGTGATTTCTACATGATGGTGTAATAGCAGCAACAGAGTAATTATCCCGCTTGTGGTTAGAACACTCAAAAGTGAATTTTAAGTACCTTTTATTACTGGGGACAAATGTAATGCCTCAGAATCAGTGCCAGCTAGTATTTTCAGGACTCTCTCCAGTATGAAAATGAAAAGCCATCTGTATTTATAATACCACAAGGTTCATATGAAGCTAACCTTTGCTTTCCACTCTTGTAAATGTGGTGGCCACAGCCTGGACCACCTGAAGGCCCACGTTCCCTCCAGCTGTGAGGAAACAGGAGTGAGTAGGAAGATTTGACAGACCAGATTGTTTCTCACTGATCCCTAGGTGTCACACAGAGAAGTGAAACAGAGAAAGTTCTTTGTCCAACAAGAGATGTAAGGCCAGTGTTCCCAGACATCCTGGACACTTGTGCTCCTTTCTCCTGCCCAGGCAGTGAGCAGAGCCCATGGGGAGGGAGAGGAGGGATAAGAGAAGCTCCTGGCTCCCTGCCACTGAAACAGGCACAGGCATGAAGGGTCAAGGAAGACTTCTTTCTGTGGGGACCAGGGTGCTGCAGAAGATTCTGGCACTGAAGGAATCTGCCTGTCTCACCCTGGGAAGCAGGTATGGCAGTGGAGCAAGCAACTCTCCAGAGGTATTAGGGACTTACAGCACTCCACGGGTGCTCAACACAGGATCCATCCGTTCCTTTAGTACCCCATCCTTAATGCCAACAACAAAACAGGACGAGACAAACCTCTGATATACCACAAGAGGCCTCTTCTCTCTTTAAACACCCTGCTCTCAAAAGACCAGAGGTCCAAACTGCTTGTGCCTCATGTTTACCTGAGCAGATCAGGCTGGCTGAGCAGCATGGCATCTGCTTCCCAGCCACCAGCAAGTGCCAGGAACCAGCCTGCAGTGCCCAGGTCCTGGCATTTCAGTGCTAAGGACATCAAGTAAAGGTGTGCCCCCAAGGAGGTGCCAGCGGGGCTGCCACCCCTACGGCTCAGTGCCACTGTCACAGCTTTGCTCCCGCCCCGCGAGGCAGGAGGGGACCCTGTGCCTCCTGGGGGCACGCCCAGTGCCAGGGCCCTGCCCAGCACGGCCCTGCTGTGGGCTGGCAGCCTTTCAGGAGAGCCCCAGCACAGGGCTGCCTGCTCTCAGGCATCTGCTACGTCAAACTCTAAATTACTCCTGGCTGATCATGTCCATTTAAATAACAGCAATTAAGCCAGATCAATCCTACCTATGGCACTCCACAAGTATCCTACAAAACCACAGTACTGTGGCACAGTAGAAAGCACAGAGTGGAGCTATAAACCTCCTGGAGAACAAGCCTTACTTCCTAAATTTACTTCACCAAACAGAAAAAGCCCTTTTTAATAAAAATAAGAAGAATTTTAAAAGCCATTCTGCTTAACAGACAAGCCAACGTGTTTCCACACATGATCCTGCTAGACTTGAAACATGCAGTTTCAATGGAGCAAATTCTCCAGTATCACCCAAGCAGGCTAATTCCTTTCAATCTATGCCCTTCAAATACTTTCCTGCAGATAATGAAAATGTTTTTCCTAGAAAATGTAAACAAGTTTTGTGCGTTCTACTATCCCAGCTAAGCTTTCAAGGGAAGTTTCTGGCAGGAGAAAACCAAACCAAAACAAAGCCTTATCTTTATGTTCTTAAAAAAAAAAGGAAAAAAATATATGTACACACAAACACACCTTATTAAAAAGCATTAGAAGTAACTTGATCTCCAAAGTCTCCAAAGCCAGCTGCAGAGTCCCTCAGAACAGACTGTGCTGGTCAGACTGCACCTTAAGCAAAACCAAAATAACTCTGCCTTCAACCTGGCAGGTTAATGAGCTCGTGACCACCCTGCATACAATAAATCCCTGCATAGAAGTAGAAGCTAACTGTAAAAAGCTGTGTAAGTTTTTCAGTGCGTACTGCTGGGCTCACGCTAAGTCCGACTGGGGTCGGGTGACACGAGATCTCCTCATACCTGACAGGATAAATGCCCTTACTTCCCTACTCCTACAGCTCTTCTCGAACAAAGAAAACATGAGAACGGTGACCCCAAGTGAAGCTCTCCGTGCTGTTTGGGGCCAGGCCAGCACTGAGCCCCAGCCCAGGTGTGCTGGAGCTCCCGGCGGCGCGGGCTCACAGGGGCTGGCTGCTGAAGAATGCCTTGGTCTCCCTGCACACGGGGTTGACGCAGAGCGGGCAGCACAGCGTCAGCTGGCGGGAGCACACCTCGTTGGACTGCAGGTGGGAGCACACCAGGTCTGCCAGGGCCTGCGGGGAGGGTGGCAATGGTCAGAGGGAGCAAATCCAGCTGTGCAATCCCCCCAGCCCAACCCGGGCACCCTGTGCCCCCTGCTGACACAACCACACCGACTGCGGTACAATAAACCCCTCTGTGCTGGGCAGGTTAGGTACAGGGGTTCCAGTTCTGCTCTTAAACTCCAAATACATTAAAACTACCTGAAAACATCCACACTCAGCAGGAAACACAACTGCAAACCTGTACAGCCACTGCAACATAGAAGGTACCTTGGAGAACAGTGGATTTCCATTGAGAGACTCCGCTCGTCTGATGTTTTCAACTCCACACTGAATCAAAAAAAGGAGGAAAAAGTTAAACCTGTTAATCTGATCCTTCACTGGGTAGCCTTCAAAATCTTCCCACTTCATTCAGAAGTCGCCCCAAAATGACAGGATTAAATGCAGTATTGTGGTTTTCAGCACGGCAAAAATTACTATGGGGCAACACTAGATTTTGCTGCCAAAAATAATTCTTTTTTTTGAGCAATATTTATAATGATTTAAATACCTAAATCTACAAAGACAAACTCCCACCTGTTTTGTGGTTAAGCCAGTTCAGATTAATTTTTAATTTACAGGAAAATAAAGCTAACCCCAAATAATATTGCAAGAAGCAACTACAAAGCAAATTGCAACCCAGGAGAAATAATTTCAGAGCAGCAGTACCCAAACAGGGACCAAGCCCACAGAGCATTCACCTCGTTGGCTAGGACCTGGGCATACTCGATATCCAATTCATACAGCGTCTCAATGTGGTCACTGGTAAATGCTATGGGGACCAGCAGCATGTTCCTCTTCCCTCGCTGGCACAGCCCTTTAATGGTCTCGTCTGTCTGGGGACCGAGCCAAGGCATGGGGCCAACCTGGAACAGAAAAGCAGAAATAAGGGGAAAACACTCATTCAATCATGCCTACAAAGAACACCCACATTTCCTTAGGCAGGATGACAGACCAGGTTAGGGATGGGATAAAACCAGGTGTTTTTATTTCCCTGCTTTTGGTTGTACGTTTCACTTTCTCCACTGAATGTTTAATGAGGACGCACATTCCACTTACATCTCAAAGGAACAGAACTTGGGCTGGCCCGAACAAGACCGAAGAAAATAACCAAAAATGTAAGTAAAGGAGTATTTTTTTCAGTCCAGTAAGACCCTGCTTCCCTGAGCACATACCTTGGACTGCCACACAAGCCTGTAAGGATTGGAGTAGTTGAGCTTTTCCATGACCCTCTGGACAGTAGCTCCTACTTCCTGGGGGTATGGGTCACCGCGGTTCACCACCTGCACCACCAAGCACAGCGCACCTTTGGCATCACTGAACACTCTGGGGAGGGACCAGATTCGCCTGGCACTTCCACAGCTGTGTCCCCAGCCCTGCCCTGAGGTAACTCACAGACATGGGCAGCGAGTGGGCTGAGAAGAGGATGACCACCTCTTTCCTTTTGTCTGGTGGGAACAGGTTCAGCTCCTTCTGGATGTGATCAGCAAAGCACTGCTCGGGGAAACAGAAACAAGGACCTGAGTTGGGAATTCTCAGTGACCCAGACAGGCAGCTCCCATATCCGTGCTCCCTTAAGAGCTCCCGAATTCCCTCAGGGTGCACAACACTCAGGCAGTGTGTCCAGGGAGCATCACCAGCACAGGCAGTCCCACTCCACCTGCCTTCAGTGCTTTTCTCACCTGTTCAGCACACCACAGAAACTGCAAACCCACACAAAAGGAGACGCTCCCTGATAAAGACCAAAAAGCCATTTTCTCTGGAAAGAAAGCAGCACAAAGGCTTCCCTTCATTGCCCCTGCCACAGCCAGGAATTACTCTTTGCTGCCAGAGGGGAATCTGACAAACCAACATAATCTGTGTGTGTGCTGATCACAGACCTGCTCTGAGCAGGAATTGGGACTAATGGCCTGTAGAGGTTCCTTCCAGCCACCACCATTAAGGTAACATCACCAGCTTTTAAAACAGGATGTGCACAGTGGTCGCTTTCGCACATTATCTGGCCGAAGCACGGGGCACAAAATAACCCTCCTTCTGTAATTTCAGACATGGTAGACACGACCCATTTCACCACACAACTAAAATGCACCCTCAGATTGAAGCCTTCCTGTAATCCTCCCTCAGTATTTTTTCTTTATTTTAAAAGAAAATATATAAACCTCAAAGCCTTCAGATCCACACCTGAATGAGAAGGGGATGTGTGGGCCATCGGTCAATTATGCTCCACTTCATCTTTGGCTTCTCCCCCTTCTCATTGTAGTAGCGATAAATGGCATTTAAACTGCTTCCTGAAACAGAGAATTAACAACACAAGTTCAGCCAGGCCACCAGCAAGCTGGCAGATTGGAACAGCTTGGCAGCAAGCTATTATCATATTTTAAAATGCCACATAATTAAAATGCAACCATAAATCAGAGCTGAGAGTGTCCATTGGGAACAACTGCATCCCAGATCACACAACGCACCAGTCTGATCAGAGCTCAGGTGACTGATGCCCATTCTCAGGTACCCGTGCCCTGCTGGGTGCTCACCTGTGGTGGAGCAGCTGTACTGGGGGTACTGGGTGAAGGCGATGGCCCTCTGGATGCCGTCCCTCTCCATCTCCTCGATGGCCTCCTCCGTCAGGGGGTGCACGTACCGGAACCCAATGTAGTACTTGTGCGGTGCTGCCAGCCCAGCCGGGCACAGGAATTGCAGGAGAGGGTGAGCATTCACAGGAACACACCATCACGTGCAAAACAGAAAACAGGCAGGCTGAAACTGCTGAAATAAACTTGCTGGTAATTTTCTGGCTGCTTTGGTAAAGCCCTGGCATGTAAGCCCTTTCTTTGGCCAAGCAAATTTCTGGTACCTCGCTTGGCTGTGATTAGAATTTTAAAGTGATTTGTATTACAGCTTGCTGTGCCCTCCCTGCCCAGCACACCTGCTCCGCTGGCACCCAAACCCCAGGGACCAGCACTGCTGTCTGGGGCAGCAGAGCAGTGTGCCAGAGACACATGCTCTCCCATTCTGGTTTTAGAGAGCTTTTATAAAAAGCTTCATGGCTTTAACACCTAATTTTGGCAGCAGTATGATTCTCCCTCAGGACATCTCAGGTTCCTCCATTTTTTCTCTCTCATCTTTTGGGTGCCAGCTTTGGGAGCACGGCTTGGTTAGGGGACAGGAAGCAGGCAGGGGAGGTTTGCTGTTTTGTGTATTGAAGTGGAGGACAGAGGTTCTTAGGAGAACAAAAGCAAAGTTTCTTTTTCAGGGTTTCCAGGTCAGTGGCTCTGAAATAACATTTAGCAGGTTTCTGAAGGAAGCAGATGTCCCGTGCTTGGGCTCCACTCTATACATTTATGCAGGATTCAGAAAACAGGTTTAGTCAGCCCCAGCTCTCTGCAGGAGGCGGGAGAGCTCCCAGCTGGGAGCAGCAGCAAATAAAGACCCAACTTCAGGAGCCCTTGAGCCAGTAACCTCATTAATATCTTTGAATGGCATTAAAGACAAAAGTCTGACTAACCACAGCGGGGACTGTAGGAGTTTAACCTGGGAAAGGACACTCTGGGAAGAACATGGCCAGCCAGGAAGCAATACCCTCGCAGTGTCAGGCTGTGTTCAGGACCATGGGCAGCAAAAGAGAGGCACTGGTGTCTGTACAGAGGCTGTTCAAACAAGAGTGACATCCTGTCCTGGTCTTGGCTTGGACAGAGCCAGTTCCCCTCCTAGTAGCTGGTGCACTGCTGTGTCTGGGTTTAGGATGAGAGCACTGTTGCTGACACACTGAGATCTCACTTCTTGCCCAGACCAGATCAAGGCAAAATAACCCAATAAGTATTTCTTTTTTGCCACATCTCACACGGTACCAGCACCTTCTGCCAGTTACTCAAGAGGGCTCAGCACTCCCAAAGTGCTGCCTGTGAGCCCACCATATTCCCAAATGCTGTCTGCAAGCACATCCAGCTGCTCCAAGCTGTTCTGAAGGAACACAGTGCTCTGCAGTCACTTGGGACGCCAGAGGAAATGGCTGGCAGAGCTCAGCACACTCTATTGTTAAACTGCAGCTGCTGTCAGGTAAAAAAGGAGCCTCCTAAGGACTTATCAGGTGGGAGAGGTGCCCAGAGAAGGGCGTGACGGCACAGAGAGTGGTCACCAAACAAAAGCAAGTGGGACACTGGGAAAAGCAGATAAACCTTCCAAGCCTTATCTGCAGAACTTGCTGCAAGCCTGCAAGTGGCTGAGGCTTAGATGGGAAGAACACTCCTGCCTTGGATGACACAGCAGGCCTCAGGTTCTGACTGTACCTGCTCAAATTAAGCTAGGGAGTCACATCTGTGCAGGAAGGACTGAACCTTTCACCTGAGTGAAGGCACCAGTGACACACCACATTCTGAATGGATGAAATAAATTTGATTCTAGCTTTCCAAGAGCATTGTTTTTAACCTTCCAGACCCTTTTAGCAGTCCTTTTCCTCGAGCCCTTTTCTAGCCAAGCCTAAGGCAGGTGCCATGAAGAGCTACAAAACAGCCCTGCATGAAAGGACATTCAGAGAAGCATCTGTGCCCATCTCCCATCACAGTCATGCTACCAGGCAGAGTGGCACAGGCTGTCCCCTAGCAGTCAGCACTCCCTGCTGGGAGGGAGTGAGCTTCAGAGGGATTCTGTGTCTCATCATGAAGGACTGCCAAAGGGAGCATCTCCTTCCACGCCAGCCAAACTGCCCAGCCTTATCTCCTGGTGTGTGTGTCCCTGGGTGGGGCTCGCTGCCATCGCTCAGCCATGCCTGCACTGCTCATCTACAAAGCCTTGTCTCCTCTCCAACTGTGCTCCTTTCAGCACTGCAACAGCTGCTGAGAACACTGCTCTGAACTCCTCCTCCCACACCTGCCTTAGTTATTCACATGAAATACGTTCCCCTTTCTTCCATCTAAGCCTTCAGTGCAGGCTTCCTCAGGCCCACGCAGGGCTTACAGGGCAGGGCACAATGCCTGGCAGTGCCACGCGCCAAGGGAGACTCCTGGCACCTACCTTTGGACACCTGAAAATAACACACTTAGTCTACCACAGGCATCTTCCCATGATCACAGGAGAGACAGAGGTAACTCCCTGAGCCCGGCCTTCCATAACAACCTTACAACGAAGGGAATCCCTTCTGCACTACCTTTGCCACGACTTCCAGCAGGGAGGAAACCCACACCACCCCCCAAGGAAAAGCAAGAAGCCAAAGCTGCTTTGCAAGCGAACGGTTCCAAGGCAGAGAGCGAAAGCAGCCCGTAGGAGGCTGAGCAGAGCAGTACCAGTGCGAGGAGACATGCTGTCCAGCAGCTTCACCATGCCCTCTCCCTGCACCGCTGTCCACTTCTTGATGGGGGAGCCCCCGCCGATCCTGCTGTACTGCTCCTGGATTTTTGGGGTGCGGCGCTTGGCGATGAGCGGAGCTAATTTACTGCAGCATTAGAGAGGGACGTGTTAGCAGCACAGCCCAAACCACCCCTTCCCAGAGCCCTGCAGCAGCGGGTTTTCCCTGGCAACCTCTGCAAACTGCAGCAAAGCAGCACGGTTTGTTTGATGTTCTATTCCAGCACCCTTCCCACACCTCAATCTGCAGCTAAAAGAGAGCAACCATGGCACGCCTAGTCCGGAGGGTTCTAGCACTGCCCCTTGCACTGCCTGCTCCCAGGACGAAGCAGTCTTAGGGGGTGCTGCCCTCCACAGAAGTAAATATCAGAGCCTACAGCTCAGACAGCAGCACCCACCACCGCCTGTACCACAGGAGACCCCAGTGCCCCTCACTTTTGAACTGGAAGGGTCATCAGATCTCTGTCCAGGAAGAGACGCAGTAGGAAATCGTGGACGTCATCCAGCCGCTCCGGGCCTCCCATGTTCAACATCAAGATTCCTGTTTTAGGTTTCCTATGGAAGCAAGAGATCTTTCAAATCCTAGTGACCCACTGCTTTTATTTTTATTATGATCACAAAACAACCAGCTCATCCTCCCGCATTGCCTTTTGCAAAGGCGGCTCCTATCCCGAGGCTCCTCCTGCTTATGTAAACACTTGCGCTTGGAACAGGAATGGCCAGACACAAGTATCTACACGATCTTTGCTTTTTTAAAAAGTAACAACTTTGGAACACACACTTTAGCTGGAAACACTCTAAGTAAGAACCAGCAGCTGTGAGACAGCTAAGGGAAGTTATAAAACAGGGTCTCAGCTGTGGATTCCAAACAAACCAAGCAGCAACTTCCCCGGAAAGCAGATGAGGCACTCACACAAGTCTTTGTTTTCATTACTGTGGGGACACATCTCATCTCCTGCAGCAGTGACAGCAGCAGGAAGCCCTTCTACACACAAATTCACTGCAGGGCCAGTTGTGTTTGGGCTGGGATTTTCCAGAACGGGTTTTCTATCCAGGTGCGGGTCTGGCACGCTGTTGTAAGGATAACGTCCCACAAGGCACAGCAGCACAGATGGTGGTATCAGCATTTAGAGAACGGCTGCTTCCAGCTTCCCCATGGAATTGTTTCCCCTGCCCAAGGGAGCCCACAGACCAGGACCTCTTGCTTCCCCAGCAGATGGTTTGGGTTGCACAGGGAGCTTCATCCTGCTCTTGTTAAAGCCAAAGTCTTGCAACAGGGCACTGAGAGGAGCCCAGGCCTGCCCCAATGTTTCGGGACCTCAGCTTCCATTCCCTTTGTGCTGGAGTGTATGTCAGAAGGCTGCTGAATAAAACCCAGGAAGCAGGAACCAGAACTCCAAACAATGATGATAACAAATGTCCTTCCATTGCTCCGACATGCCTCAGGCCTTAGGTGGGCCCTGGGCTCACCCAGCTCTGCAGGGACAAGGCTGTCCTTGCCCCCAGACAGAGAGCACAGGCAGGGGAGTGCAGCCAGGCAGATAAGCAATCACACACACACAGAGCAGGCGAGCCCCCGCTGCCCTGCCTCTATCAGGAGAGGCACAGCCCGCGCACACCCACCGCTCCTGGGGCTGGACCTGCGGCGTGCTGCTCTCTGTCACCGCCGCGGCCGTGGCCTGGCCCCTCCATCGCACCGGCACCTGCAGCTGGCCGCGGCTCCTCAGCACTGCGGAGAGACAAGAGCACTGCTCACCCGCTGGCCGCGGGAACAACGGCACCGATCCTTCCCCCACAGCACACAACCCACCCGCAGCACGGCACACAACCCACCCGCAGCACGGCAGCTCCAACTCCTGGAACCAAAGCCAGTTAGGAAATCACAAGCTTCTGCCTTTCTCTGAACACTCTATGCTTACAGCTCTGCAGACACCAGGCAGCAACCAAAACCCAACCCAAAGCCTTGCTAATCGGTGAGTTCCAATCATAACTCCAAAATAACTGGTGACAGCACTGCAGGAGCCAGGGGCTGACCCTGAGGAATAAGCATCAGACTGTGTCACTAGTTCCTTCCAACCTATTCCATACAGTTCCAGGCTGGTTACACCCTGCCTTTTCAAAGGCACACTTTGCTCTCCTCGGGAGTTTATCACTATTACATGGTATTCTTTTAGTGCAAAAATAGTGTGAGTTGCTCATGATGAAAAAAAAAAAAGGTTAAATTCTGCATCCCCGTCTCTCCGGCAATTGTTCAGTGCGACATTTCCCCTGTCAGACCACAGGAGCACAGCAGCAATTGAGCCCCAACAGCACAGAGCTCCTCAGCAGCCTACCCACCTGCTGGGAAGAGCATCTTACAGCTCACAGTTCTCTAATAACCTCCTGAACAGATGCTGAACGGCCTCAAAACCCTGCTGAAATCAATGGCAACGAAACGCACCCTGCAAATCCAGCCTCTTACTAGGGACTACGAGTGCATAGCTGTGGATGCCTGCGTCTGCACTGCTACGAAAGGCTGCAAACTAACAACTTCAAGCATCACTGATGCCTGAAAGGCTCTTTTCAAATATTTATTTTTTACTTCCGGTTCTCAGGTTATTACTTTCTGAGGTGCTGGCACTATATGCCAATTATAGAGAACAATAAAAAGGGAAGTTTCAATGGCTGCATTGATACTTCTGCACTGTAAGAACATTGTTCTTGCCCAGATGGTGGTAGGACACTGACTAGGCTCCCCAGGGAATGGTCACGGCCCCAAGGCTGCCAGGGCTCCAGGAGCACTTGGATAACACTCTCGGGCACAGGGTGGCACTGCTGGGGTGCCCTGTGCAGGGCCAGGAGTTGAATTAATGACCAGGAGTCCCTTCCAGCTCAGGACATTCTGCCACTGTCTGACTTCAGATGAGGTTTATGCACCTTTCCACACGCAGCAGGAAGGACACAGCGCAGAAATGGGACGTGCAACGAGGGCGATCCCAGCTCGATGGAGCATTGATATAAGTGTTCTTTGGTATGTTTTAGAAGCGGCACTACAGCATTAAAGTCTGAAGCGAAACCTGGGGTGGGTAAGCACACAGGTGCCTCTCGGCAGGGACACGAGCGAGCGCTAAGGGGCGAGCGGCGGGAGGGCAGTGGCAACCCAGCCCGGCGCCGGGGCTCACACCTCCCACCGCACCTGCAGCCAACCGCGACACAGGCAGCATCCCTACACAAGCGCCTTCAAACAGGAGAGTGGCTCGTTTAAAATGAAATTCCACAGAGGTAAAATAGGCAAATACACAGAAAACCAGCGAGAGGCTGAGGCTGGCAGGAGCAAAGGGCGCGCTCGCCTCGGCTGGACAGAGCCCTGAGCACCGCAGCCCTGCGGGGTGGGCGCGGAAACCCCGCGCCCGCAGCCCCCAGACCCCCTCAGGGCAGTGGCGGGAAACCTCCATCACCGTGAGCAGCTCCTCCCGCAGCCCCGGTAAGTCAGCCGCCAGCACGGCCCCACTGCCCCGCCGGCCCCAGCGCGGTCCGCGTTATGAAAGGCGCCTCTCGGGCGTTGTGTAACGCGGTGCCGGCGGCGCCGCCGCGCTTCCGCCCGCGCAGCGCCCGCGGTACCCGCGCAGCCCTCAGGCCGCCCGCCGCCCCCGGCCCCCGTTCCCACCATCGCGGCGGCGCCCTCACACTCACGGTGACGCGCGGCACCGGCGGCAGCGGCAGCCATCTTGGCCGCCCGCATTCCCTCAGACAGCCCCGCCACCGCCCCTCGCGTTACACCGCCCCCGGCACCGCCCCGGCACCGCCCCGGCACCCGCACGACAGAGAGGGCGGTCCGAGGAGAGCAGGCAGCGGTCCTGGGGCAGCTGTCCCGTAAGTGGCGCTGCCGCGGCTCCCCTCCGCAGTCGCTGTAGACTCTTACGGAACGAAGGCGAGTGATCCCCGGTTTGAAGTGACGCTCTGAACTACAAAACGTTTTATAAGTGCTAAATCTTTAAAAAAGAGATTTTAAAGGCTATTGTAAAAAATGCTGGGGGCTTTCTCAGCGGGCGCTCATGAGAGATGAGGGTTCAGTTCTGCACCCCGTCAGACACATTGGTGCAGGAGCACGGAGCTCACCTGGTAATCTCCATTCCCGGTAGAATTCAGGCACTGGAATTCAGGCATTGGGAAAGGCTGCCCAGGGAGGTGGTGGAGTCACCATCCCTGGGGGTGTTTAAAAGGCATCTGGATCTGGCACTGGGTGATGCGGTTTAGTGGTTTAGGAATTCCAGAGGTAGTGCTAGGTTGGTGGTTGGACTTGATGATTCTATGATAATGATACTGTGATTTAAACACAAAGGAACAAACACCACAGCACTTACCCTGCACATGTGGGTGGTTTGCATCCCACGGGCAGAGCCAGCTCTCAGTGTCAAAGGCTGGCAGCACCACGTTCTCCTCAAAAGTGCCTTACAAAGCAGGGCCAGGTAAACTTTAACATAAATAAATATAAAATAGTGCATGTAAGGAGTGCTAATCTAATCAAAGCTAAAGGATAGTCATCCCAAAGCTGCCAGGGAGATGGCTGAAAGGTCCTGAAACCAGTGCTGGCAGCCCAGCACCAGTTCCTATCCAATTACCAATCTGACTGTCTGGAGACACTGAAGGAAAATGGAAGTGAGGATAAAGAGAGATCCAAGTCCTGATTACACATTTTCTTCTCTTCTGCAGGCTTGTTTTCCCTTTCTAATAAAAATAAAACACAGGTTCTCTTGCATTCCAAGCAGCTGCAGCATCTTTCCCACATCCCACCCCACCTCTCTCCACCAGCGGCCGAGGGAATTGCACAGCAGTCTCTGGTAAGTTCCACAGCATCTTTCATCCTGTCACCTTTTAAGCCTCTTATCTGATCTGCCTCTTCCATGAGCACTCCTTAAGTCCTCAGCCCTTCCTCTAGCAGCTCCCCTGATAAGGAGGCCTTTAACCTTTACAAAGCAGCTCAGCCCTGTCAGGTTTAAGGACTGAAAACTGGTCCCAAACAAAGGATGTTTTTCTAGAAGCATCTTCTCCTGACACTTCTCCCTTCCCATCACTTCAGGCACTAAAAGGAAAGTATTTTACAAAGTCTTTACCTGGTGCCAGAAGTCCAGGCTGCTCCCCCCAGCACTGCTGCCTCGGCAACCTTAGTCAGCAACACACTGATTCTCTCCAGCACAATTCACTGGGCAGCTGAGGCGGTCCCTCCAAACTAGAAAAATTCATGCTTTTAAGTTAATTAATGAAGATTTTGTTTAAAAAGAGGAAAAAGCTCATGCCAGTTCTTGGGATACGTTTACTACACTTGAAAATTCTCTCTTCCTGGGCTTTTGTCCACACTATATTAAGCAGCAAGCTCCACAGACTCAGTAAAAGAACAGGCATTAATGTCAAGTACTGTCTTGCACACCAGCGTCCGTTGCCATAATTTATTGGTTGCTGATTTAGACCAGTTTATATAACATGCAAGATGAAGAAAACCAATCACTTATTACAAAAATGTGGGTATCCACAGATCAACAATTCCAGGAGTGAATGGCAAATCCAGCCCATGTGCAGGTGGCAAATGATGCACCTACCTTTCTTTTCTCTCTGGTAAAAGAATTGCTTTATGACTAGAAACGATACCGATGACTCAACACACAAAATATTTCATTACCCCTATTTGATAAGTTCGTTACAGCCAGGGAAGCTGCTCAGCTGCAGTAGCACAAGGGAATGCGGAGCTGCTCTATGAACACACCTCAGCGTAACATGGGAAAGCACTGCTGGGACTGCAGTCTGAAAATCCAATGTGTTCCAGTTACTACTCCTCTGGGTCTCAGTCACTCATTTCTGGTTGCAAACAGGGAGCAAAAGGCACCACAACCCCCCGTGCCCAGGAGCCATCAGACACGTCCAGCTGGGTGTGCGTGGACCCACGGCAGCACTCCATCCACAGCTCTTGGGAAAGGGAGCAAAGCCTGCCTCGCCAGCCTCAGCACTGCTGAGCAATAAATAATCTGGAAAAAAACCCCAAAGCCCCAGACCCAACCCAGCTCTCTCACAGTGGAATTCTGTGCACTGTACTACACATCTTGCTACTGAATCAACTCAGAGAACCCCCATTAAAATCAGCAGGAACTAAAAACATGCAGTGCTCAAGATACTTATTCCCATTTTTATCCTTTGTTCATGCCTCTCCATACCATTCTCACAGGGCACTCTTAGGGAATTTCAAGAGCTTGAACTCCTGACTTCCCCAACGAGAAACCTCAAGAGAAAAGGGATTAAAATTAAAGCAAATTTAAAAACAAAATGATCAAATGCCCAGCATATTTTAAGTCACAGAAATTAAAAGCAGAAGTGTATCTTGTTTTTTAAATGACGACTTATCAGGATCTTTGTTTTGTGATGACTCAAGCATAAATACACCGAAACAATTTTTTCTAAGGCTTTTTCCAGTTAATTGCTAGTATTTTTGTTTTAAAAAAGAGGTTTTGGTTTTTTTTCCTTTTCACATCCTAAACTGGTATTTGAATTAGCAACAGGTTGCAGGAAGCCTTGTTGTCAGACAGGCTGTAGTACAGCAGCATGTATCATTCTTTCCCAAGCATTGGCTGCTCAGTTTTCCAGGAGTTTTTCCCAAGGATGGCTAAGGTTTGCAGCGCTGGACAAAGCGTGGATAGAGACAGACATCTCGGATATGGTGTCTGTTCAGAATCCAGGTCAGGAACCGCTCCAGTCCCAAACCGTATCCTCCATGAGGGCACGTACCATATTTTCTCTGTGAAATTCAGGGAGGGGATATTACACATCTTCCAGTAGTTTGTAGTTGCAGTAATACCACCAGAAACAAAGCGGCCAGCCCCTCTATGAGGGGAGAAGCCCCAGCTCCAGCCTCAGCCCAGCAGCACAGGCGCTGTACTGACCTGATCTGTGTACCAGTAGTACGGCGTGGGGTCGATGCCCTCTCTCTTGTAGCCCTCGAGCAGCTCCTCGCTGTCCCAAATGCGCATGGAGCCGCCGACGATCTCGCCCACGTTGGGCATCAGCACATCCACCTGCATGGCACCACAGCACATCCCACTTAGAGCAACGCCGCCGCACAGGGCGGCGGACACGGACCGAGACGGCCGTGCCAACGAACCTGGAACAAAACCTGGCAAGGATTCTCCAGGGAGTTTCCTGGAGCACTCATGCCCTCCAACACCCCCAGTGCTCCAAGCTACCCCAGCAGGTAAAATGACTCACAGACTCGGTGAGGCGCGAGTCGTCGCTGCAGCGCTGCATGTAGAAAGACTTGATCTCCGCAGGGAACCGGCACAGCAGGATGGGCTCGTTAATGGTGTCTGTCATCAGTCTCTCGGGAGCTTCGGGAATGTCCTACAGTTATAGAGCAGGCCTTATTCATATTCAGCACCAAAACTACTCCCATACACAAGTCCCATGTGAAGCGGGCATGAAACAAGGACAGTTTCAGTCTGCACATGTCCATGCTTTCATCATAATGTACCTAAATTCTTAAAACAAATTTATTTTAGAAGAAATAAAAACCCACATGTCTGGGGAAAAAAAAAATCTGTTCAATTAAAATCTAAGTCTCCCCAGTAGATGAGACAGAAAACCAAGGGGAAAAAAAATCCTGGCTATGCTGTCAAGTTCTCCTGAGCTCCTTCAAATAACTGTCTCACATGCTGGAGAAGTGTGGCCAGGGAAATGATGGCAGGTGACAACACTAAGTTGAAGGACACCAGGTCAAATCCCAACCCACAGCTGCATTCCTACATGACATTACTCCACCTCCCAGCAGGACCTACCTCCCCAAACTCATAGTAAGTGCCATCTTCCTTCTTCACATCATGTTCCTTCAGCCACTCGATGGCTTCAGCATAGTTCATGCGTCGGAAGGGACGTCTGGGGGGCTGGAAACCCTGTGTATGAGAGCAAAGACAGGTGGAGGAGCACCATTTTAAAAGGGATACTTTTCTAGCTGATCAGCACATCCACAACCCTTCCCAGCTCACACATCATCAAATTATCACATAAATGAACAAATCAAGCTCAGTACTACAAAGCTAGAACCAAACACAACCATCTCAAGCCCAGTAAATCTCACAGATCACCTGGGAGGAAAGATAAGGTATCTCCAGAGCTTTAGGGCTCCATGTTCCAGGGGAGAAACTGAAACACCATTTGTTTCATCACTCCCTCATGCTCCATCAGCAAGCACCAGCCGGTCAATATTCCATCTCTGGGATGGAGATTTTTATTCCACTGGCACAGCACACACTTCCATAAATCCTGGCACACTGTTGGCTTCTGGAGCATGCTAGCAGGGAACATTTCCCTTCACAGTTCCCTGCTTTGGTCTTTAACAGCCTTGCAGCTTTTGCATTCTTATTATGTTTAATATTTCTTACCATTACAAATGATAACTAAGCTCACTGCCATGCCCTGCATCTCCCAAAGGAATGTGCTGAGTAGGAAAGGCTTAAGATGCTACTTTCTTGGCTATTCCCATTGCTGCCTACCGGGTTGAGGTCATACAGTAAGCTTGCTGCAGGTGATTTCAAGACTCTGTCTACGACATCACACACTAAGTTCTCCAGACGGTCCAACAAATTCTCAAAACTTATAAAAGGACATTCAGCTTCAATGTGAGTGTACCTGAAACAAAGCCAGACCATTGCAAAGTCACATACAAGCAACACATCTTTAGCTACAAAACAAACTCATCTAAAAAACCCACAACCCAAACACACACTTTCGACCCCCTTTTACTCCCATACTATAAAGGAAATCAAGCTGTTTAAAAAGAAACACGGACAACTGTCCATACTCTGCCAAGTGTCTGCGGGTCCTGGACTGCTCAGCTCTGTAGGACTGAGCAATACAGAAGACATCTCCCAGTGCTGGCAGGCAGGTCTCCAGGTAGAGCTGGGATGATTGGGTCAGGTATGCCTCTTCACCAAAGTAATCCAGCTTGAACAGGGTGGAGCCTCCCTCCACCTGCGTCTGCACTAAGGTTGGTGGGGTGACCTGTAGGAGAACAGGGCTGTCACTGCTTGAGTGAAGAACTGAGGACACGGATGAGTCAGGGCACCAGAGCAGTCACTTGCTGACCAGGGAACACACACTTACTTCATAGTATCCGTTGGCAAAGAAGTGATCCCTGAAGGCCTGCACGACCATGGAGCGCACCTTGAAGATTTTGGACATGTTCTCACCTCGAATCATCATGTGCCTGTTGTTGAGCTGCACATCCACCTCTGAGTCCTCGTTGAGCAGATTGTCAGCTCCTCCTGCTGGGGCCAGACCGATAAGCTCCCAATAATCACAGCTCAGCTCGTGGCCTCCTGGAGCCTGCCAGTGGGAGAGAAACAAACACTGGGGAAAACGTCCACTGCTTGCCCCTTAGATGTCTTTTCACAAAGTCTTGGAGTGATGGGACAAGGGGAATGGCTCCCCATGGACAGAGGGCAGGGTAGATGGAATATTAAGAAGGAATTCTTCCCTGGGAGGGTGTTGAGGCCCTGGCACAGGTTGCCCCAAGAAGCTGTGGCTGCCTCACTCCTGGCAGTGTCCAAGGCCAGGCTGGATGAGGCTTGGAGCAACCTGGGATAGTGGGAGGCGTCGCTGCCCATGGCAGGGGGTAGCACTGGATGAGCTATAAGGTCCTTCCAACCCAAATAGTCTGTGACTGAGTTAGGCTCTCACTAGCTCCCCCGTGTGGGTCACAGTCGCATTTCACCCCTGAAAAATGGCGTTTTTAGTTCAATCACAGTATTTGCAGGGTAGAAATGCAGATTTTCAAAGACTAACCCACAGACTTTTACCAAAATGTGATAGTGGGGGCTCACATTACCTAACTTTGGGTCGATCCTACACACACATCTCAGTGAAAGAGATTTGAAAAAAATTCTTAGCCTCACAAAAAAACTGAATAAACCTGTTTAGAAAATTGATTCCTCCCACCTCTGCCTGTGCCTCCCTCAGGACACCACCGACCCGTGAGAGAGGAGGAGAAGCCGGAGGAGCTCGTGTACCTGCTTGCCCTGGGGCAGGAGGTTCAGTGTGCCGTACACCACCACGCTGCTCTCCGTGGACAGCACCAGCCCGTTGTAGCACTGGCACTGCAGCGACACAGACAAAGGCACAGGTGAGCACGTTTTTATTCCTAATGTTCCAATCCACTGGTGTCACAGATTAGCACACAGTCACTTCTAAACAGCTCTCACACTGACAAACTGCAGTGGCAGCACGTACAATTTAACAGTAACACAACTGAGTCCATAGGTTGAGGAGAACTTAACAGCACCTACACAAGAGAACCCAGATGAGATATAAACTCTTCAATTAATGACAGAACACAACCATCACAACTCACCAGCTCATCAGAAAGGACACACTGAAGAAACCCTGTGCCATCTCTCAAGACAATAAACATCAGATTTTTCCCTAGTTAAAAAGAGAAAGAATTTAGTTGAGCAGGTGCTGGTTAGCTCCGTATTTGGCAGGACTAGCTTAAAACACAGAAGTTAAGGAAATTCTGCAGGACTAGCCTCCAAACTGAAAATCCCATCGGATCTGAACTAAGAAATGTCTCTATGTCCACACATCAGGGGGAACTGTCAGTGTTGCAGTGATCATTGAGGTCAACCAAAGAAGGCACCTAACTGGTTTAAAAATTTGAGAGCAGGTGCTGTCAGACTCATTCTGTGTCCAAATTTTGAAGGCCACTGTACTTGTTCTATCTCCCTGCACGGGCTCAACAACGCTTGTGCTTTACCTTGCCTCCGTAACCTGTGGATCCAGCCAAAAATCTTCACTCTCTGCCCTCTGTAAGCCTCTAGAGCATTGATCTTCACCTGTTAGGCAGGGAATAAAAGCCATCAAATAGGGGAATGGTGCATCACCTCTTAGAGTTCATACAGACCCCACCTCAGAGCAGCACAATCTCTGTGCTGATCAGATGCCCTAGCACAGACTATGTGCCAAGGCACATAATCATACTCACACACTTGGGCTCTGGAAGATTGGGATCATTCCTGATAACAATCTTCTTGGCTTCCTCCAGATTCTTCTCCCTTCTCAAGAGATCTTCTGCCTGGTTTGAAAAAAATAACTTATTAAACAGCTATAACCAGGTCAGTTGCAAATAATATGTAACATGTTTCATGTACATGAAACAACAGTACCAGTGGTGAACAACCTGCAGCTTTTTTGGAGGGGCAGGAATGATGATGACGACACTGTAATGTTTTTGGAAACAACAGTGCTCTGTTCCTTTTGCAACCTACCTCCTTCTTCTCTTTAGCTTCATTTTTCATCTGCTCCCTGTGCCATAGCTTTTTGACATTCTTCATCTGTGATTTGGAAATGATGGCCCATCTCTAAAGAATTCAAGGAGAGAGCAAAATACAGCAGATTACATTGTGTCCCTTCACACCAAGAAGAAGTAAATAATTCCCACTAGGAAACCCTTCACTGCCACAGCACCTCATTTTCTTTTTGGGAATCCACATAGATTGTAGGAAATGGCTCTTTTCCTGCTGTCATCAATGCCTAAAAAGAGGGGGGAAATAACCAAAATGAACCAAAATCATCCTTATAGAGCCTGAGCAGGCACCTTGCTCCTGCTCAGGCTGCAAAAACAGGTGCAAAACTCACATTTGAAAATACAAGGGCCATCACTTGCCCCAGAACACATTCCACACTGCCAAAGCATGTGCTTTCCACACTCACCTTCAAGACAGTCTTGAATGGCTTCTTTTGTGTCCCATCACCAGTGGAATCACTGCCCTCTCGTTCAGACACATACAGCTCTTCTAGGATACACGACAAATACGGGCAATTACTCAAAAAAAATTATAAGAAACTGGACACACAAGGATGTGTCCCTGCTCACTGCAGGGGGCTGGACGAGGTGATTTTTAAAGGCCTCTTCCAACCCAAACCAACCCTTTCTATTATACCAAATCCTGATAGTTATCAGCAGTGATAAACCTTCAGAGGCACCAGATGGTCAGTCAGAATAAGAATTATTCCATATATTTCATTTAAAAAAAAAAATCAATCCACGGAGTGTGTTCGCTAAAATCTCAAGGGCTCCCGAGGTGCCGAACCCTCGGGAGCCAGCGGCTGCACATCGGGAAGCAGGAGCAGCCCTTCCCGGGAAGAGCTTTGAGCAGGTAAGCAGGGAGACCGGGCCTGGGGAGCAGGCAGGGCAGCGCTCGGCTCGGCCACGGCCGGAACCCAAATGAGAAGCGCAGCCACCCCTCCCATGCCCGGGGAGGGCCCGGCCCGGCGGGCCCGGCGCTGCGGCCGCTCCCGGTGCGCCCCCCTAGCCGCAGCGCTGCGGGGCCCGGCCCCCCAGGCGGGGGGTGCGAGGATGAGAGAGGGGGGTGCGGGGGCCGAGCCCCTCGGCCTCTTACCGAGGGCCAGCGCCGCCGTCCTCCCCAGCACGTCCCCCGCCATGGCCGCGACGCAGGAACTGCATCACGGGCGGGCTGAGCCAACCCGCCGCCGCCTTGCGTCAGCCAGCCCTGCCCTGCCCTTCCGCTCCCTTACCTTCTGCGCACACGGGCGGGCAGGTCGGGCCGCTCCTCCCCGGGAGGTGTGACACTCGGCACGGTCGAGTCTAACCCCCGAAGTCATTGCAAGGAAGTAGACTGTCGGATATTTATTTGCGTTACACTTTTGAAATGTACATTCAATTGAATGAGAGCTGTAGGTAATTTTTTTACTATAAAACCATTTCAGTAATTAGCTTTAGTTCGGGAGGGGGAAGTAGATAAAAGCGAAACATTCAAACACTTCGAGTAAAGAATGTGCAAATGTAAAGAGACTCATAAAACCACTTTTTACTCTGTAAGAACTGAGGCACCGGCAACTGAAATACATCCCAATGAAAGTGACTGATTTCTAGTTACCCATCACTGACTGTGTCCAGAACTGAAATGAGCAGCTTGTGCCAGCTCCAGGGGCAGCTTCCAGAGCTGAGATCCAACCTGACTCCTAATCCAATCTGACACTGCCTGGAGTTTATTACCAAAGACATCCCAGCTCAGAGTGCTCTCCAGGGCTGAGCACCCTATGTGCCATCATGTCTGAGCAGTTAATGAAATGGAGCACACAAGCAAAATTGCTTTCAATGACAAGTATGAAATGTAGATACAGTTTTATACCAACATAGCATTAAAAAGTGAAAAGTCTGCAATTCCAGGCATCACTAAAAATAGACACTACTGGGTTTCCATTCCCGGCACGTGTATCCTTCACTGTCATACAGAGTGCTCACACAAGGATCAGTAGCTCCACGGAGAGCTCTTGGCCTGCCTGTGCTCCCACGAATCCAAACCCAGAAACTCCTGTGTTAAGACATAAAAATCTTCACATCCTTATGCCACGTGGTTAAAAAAGATCCTGAGTTTGTTTGGGCCAGTTTCGTGCAGTCGCTGCGACAAACAGCTCCTCCCCAGCAGGCTCCTCCCCATCAGCTTGTCTCCCGCGTGTCCGCGGAGCCCGAGCCGCCGCCGGCCAGCACGGCGTCCAGCGGGGCGCGCCGCTTGCGGATGCTGCGCCCGGAGGCGATCAGGTCGGCGTAGCCGCGCTGGTGGGAGAAGGCATAGGCGGAGCGGCGGGCGGACACACCGCGGCGGAACGCGCTCTGCCGCCGCTTCCACTGCTGCTCCTCCAGCAGGTACTTCCGACGGTTCCTCTGGATCTGCAAGCACGCAAACACACAGCGGGTCGTGCATTAGGACATCACCACAGCTTGAACTGTTTTCATAGCTGTATGCTACCTCAAGGCAGAGCAGAAGCAGCCAAATCTATCCCCTACACTCTTGACACATAACCCTGGCACTCCAGCCCAGCTTAAATTAAACCCAGACTGGGGCCCTCAGCAGCCTCATGGGGTCTCAGTGGCATCACCAGATCTCAGCCAGAACATGAGGAAACAGGCCCCACTGAGCTGCTGCCTCTGGCCAGCCCTGTGGCCACTCCTCCACCCACGGGACCCAAGCCAGGTTTGTGTTGCTCTCCCAAGGGCACCATCACTTACTTGACTCTAACATTATCATAAAATCCAAGAATGGTTTGGGTTGGAAGGGACCTTAATGCTCATCTCATCCACCCCCTGCCACGGGCAGGGACACCTACCACTAGCCCACACCTTAGCACTACCACCAGCCCCTGTAAATAAACACCTGCCATATTCACCCAAAACCCAGATTTCACTCACTTTATCGCTCTCCGAAGGCCAGACTGTCATGGACAGGAAGCGCTGTGCCACTATAGGCAGTAAGCAAAGAGCAATGGATAAAATCATGGTAAGCCAAAGGTATGGCTGTCGCAGAGCATTCGGAGCAGTTCCTGGGAATAAAAAGAGCAAAAATTAACTTATGACAAAGGTACATGAGACGGGACTGAGAACCACGAACTACCAGGACTGACCTGTGAACTGAAAGCCAGAAGGGAAGAGAACGTGGATTCCAGCACTGTGCAAGTCAAATGTGATCCCAAAGTAAAGTGCAATACTCCCAAATACTGAAAAAGCATTAACAAAAGTCCAGTAAGACGTATCCAGGCCAATCTAAAAGCAAACAAAGGTGCCAAATGAGTTTCTTAATTCCAAATAATGTCAACTACTTTTTGTATGTTGTTACCTTTCTAGTAGAGAAATTTAGAACAGTGAGCAGAAAATGTTCTCAGAGCATCAGAGCTCAGGGAACCAAGCTTACTTGCCTGAAAATTGACAACAAATATCAAAGAGGATGCTGCTGTGACAGCAAAGGACTGATAATCTGCCGGGGCTTCTCCATCTTGTCCCATAGATTTAAGGTAGGCTCCATACGGGATGAAGAAGATGATCAGTGAAGTTACAGCTCCATGGAGCAAACTTATAAAGAACTTCTTGTAGTTGAAAAGTAAATCTCTCTGACCCAAAACATAAAGTCTGGGGAACCGAAGGCTCAGTTTGTCGCTCACATCCTTAATAAGGAGGAAAAAGAAAGTTGTGAAGTGTTGTTCTCAGCCTGAGCTTTAGAGAGTGAGAAGCTGAACTATACAGTGTCCCAAAGGGAATGGCAGATCCCTTTTTCTTTTCCAATAGCAGGGATTTGCACAGAGTAATGCAAAAGGAAAACACTCTTAAAAGCCACAAAGCCAAACCCCTCTTGTTTCATGGACAACCAGTGTATCTTAAAGACCTGGTGACAGATGCCTTTGGATTCATCTGTGGTATGGGAATACATGGGAATACCTGGTCGAGCAAGCCGACGAGCAGGACCGGGAGACTGGAATACAGCACATTGTACAGTGTGATGAACCAGTCCTCATAGGCTGTCTGCAACAGACGGGGAATTGCAGGGCTTTGTGATTTCATTTTATCACATCCTTTCCCTCTAGTTCCTGAGAAAACTCACATGTGCTCTACTACAGCTTTAAGTTCCCTGTCTCAGTGTTCACCCAAAGGCAGCAGCACCTTGGCTCAAGGCTCTGCTGAAGCTCTTTAGTCTGTGTTAAGCTGCCCCACTCCTTCCAAATCTTCCTCCCTCTACAACAATGATCCTGACTTCAGTGGTCTGTAATCATACCTAACTGCTTGTAACTAACTCAGTACTCATCACATCCTCTTGCAGAAATCACTGGTGACAAGTTTACATTCCTGATGCTTTCCAGGTTAAGCCTTTGCTGTTCCATACTGACAGAAGCATCTGCTTGTTGTTATCCCACATGATCACACCTTCTTACCTGGGCAGAGAAACCATTGAAGAACGAGTACCAGATGTGGACCAGTGTGAAAGCGAAGTTTTTGTAGAAGAAGTATCTCAGGAACTTGCACATCCTGATGTACGACCAGCGCCCGTGGACCAGCAGCAGCCGCTGGAGGTAGCGGAACTGTCCGAAGGAGTAGTCACTCGACATGACGGCCTGCATCCCCTCCTGGCCACTGATCCCAACTCCAATGTGGGCAGCTGGGTGAAGGAGACGAAACATCACACGCTAGGTTGGACAAAGGGACAGCAACATGACCAGGGCCACATTTCTACTGTCACATGGACTCTCTCTCAGTGCTAGTTGTGTCAGAACACACCTGGGAAATTTGACCAAAGGAGAACCAGGCAGTGAGACAAAGCGAGTGAAGTCCTGAACAAACTAGCCAGGCAGTTTACAAACACCCTGGGGACATAAACCCTACCCTTGACATTTCTTTCTTACTGGGATCTCTTGGGAAGCTGTTCAAAGAGCAGCAGGTACAATCTGGGACGGATAATGCCACCAGGCAAGGGGCAGCCAAGCTACTGCTTTGGTCTTTATATTACACTTCTGTAACACACAGCATGAGAACAGATGGGATTTGAGTCCCCACTCAGGGAATGTCTACAGAAAAAAAAATAAAATAGATCAGGAAAAACCACTAACCATTTCCTAAAGTGCTTCCTCAGAAAGGGAAACAGGCACAGAAGCTAAAACCCTCACAGCAGCAAAGCAGATGGAAGAGTCTTCTGACAGAGAAGGACAGTGGAGAGACCACAGGAGTGGGCCAGAGGAGATCTGTCCTAGCGAGAGAGCTTGACAGCTGCCTTACTTTTGATCATGTTCACATCATTGGCCCCATCCCCAATGGCCAGGGTGATGGCCTTCTTGTACTTCTTCACCAGCTCCACCACCATGGCCTTCTGCTTGGGTGTCACACGGCAGCAGATCACAGCCCTGCACTCGCAGGCCAGATCAACAAAGTTCTTCTGCTGCTGCTCCTTGTAGGCCTCTGCCCTTCTCCTTTTCTCAGTTTGTTTTTTCTTCTCTTCTGCTGTTCTGGGGAATTTCAGTTTAAGTTTCTTTTTCTTCTTTTTCTTCTCCAGCAGGATTTCATTCTGTGAAAAAAAACTTACCATGTTCCCTTCTGCACCATTTCCAGTCTTACTCCAGGCACTGCCTAACAACACACCTGAGGTCATTATGCTCCCAGCTCAATTTCTGGCATTTTAATGAACTGCTCTTGCAGACAAAGGAACAGAGTCCTCAGTGAGAGACACTGTAGCCTGGTGGTGCCCCAAAATCCCCAAAACACGGGAGAACAGCCTTTGTACATACCAGCCAGGAGCCAGTGATGATCAGAGCCCGATCTCTGCTGCCCTGGAAGAATGGTTCATTCATTCTGAGAGAGGAATGTGAACTGGATCCAGCCCTGTTCCTCTGGTTTTCCAGCCTCGTTTGAAGGAGAGCACTGGAAAGAGATGGAGAGTTACCAAAAAGTCAAGGATAAACTTTAAGCTAGGTCAGTCCCAGACTGAAAATCCTGAAAACAAACTGCTCTGTGTTTCCACTTGCCTGGTATCTTCTCCATAGCAGATGGCTGTTTCCTCTGTTAAGAGTTCACAGGAAAATCCAATATTTTCAGCAGTTTCTAAAAAAAAAAATTAGTAGAAGAAAGTATTTACTGAAAGTTCTGCCACAAGTAATTGTTAGGAGCAGCCAGAAACACCTCAAGTGCTCCTAAGTAATTTCTGATGTATGTTTCAGTATGAGAATTCCCTTTCATTGCCATAGTGTAGATAAACAGGAAAACATCCTCCTGTTTTTAGCTGTTTGGCTGTAAGCAACCCCACCTTTTTTGTCGCCAGTAAGCACCCAGATTTTAATGTCTGCTTTGGAGAGTCTGGAGATAGTTTCTGGAACTCCGTCCTGTAGTTTGTCTTCAATAGCTGTTGCACCAAGCAGCTGGAAGAGATTTGAAATACAGGTTGTTAGTAGCACTGAAATATGTTTCTTTTAATGTAAGAATTGAAATGTACTAAAAATGTACAGCTCCTTACAATCAAGTTTTTTTCTATTTCCTCATACACTTTGTCCAGAGCTTCATCCCGGTGACTTGTAGCTAAACTGGCCTCCATAAACTTTTTATTCCACACTTCAAATTCATCCTGGCTTATGTCTCTATAGCACAGGCAGAGTGTCCTGAGTGTTTCATTTGCAAAGACCTGAAAAATTATTAAAATCACACATATCCACAAAAAAAAACCCTCTTCATTTGCAATCCAAACATGAGGATACATGAGCATTTGACAAGTTAGACAGAACAAGTCCAACTTTCAGAATCCATTGCAGGTTTCCATTTGTCATAATAGCTTAGGAAAAGGAAATTAATAACACTATTGTCAGAAATAAACAATTTTTGTTTTAAAAAGAGCATACAAAATGCAAACATACATCAAGTGCCTCTTCTGTGGCTTCCCTCTTCACATTCGTGGGGTGCAGCCGCTCGTAAATCACTGTATCAGCCCCTTTGCAATACAGCCTGATATTGCCACTGGACTCTCTTACTGTGGAGGGAAACAGCAGAGTTGGCGCCCTGATATAAAGGAATCATTTCAGATTGGATTTTTCAGCCTACTGCCAAGTACCAAAGTACAAGATGGCGTTTCTTCTTCAGCGGACTCAAACATGCCCCAGGACTGTCACACAGCTGTTAATTCTTGACCCCAGCTTCCTCTGCACATCCCTTTTCATCCCTGAAGTACAAGTGACCTTCACCATGCAGGCTGGTGGCAATCAGCTTACCAATGACAGACATCCGCTTCCTGTCGCTGTTGAAATCCAGGATGGCCAGGACATCATAGGTCCTCTCGACCCCCATCTCACTGATACTGATGGTGTTCTGTGTTCGGGAGAGGAACACGTACCCGAAGTTCCGGGCGGCCGTCACCAGGGCCCCCTCGTCCGGGGAAGCCGCCTGGTAATTGAGCTGACCTGTAGGATTGCAGCCAGGGCACAGCTGAGGCTACAGCTGGACATTGCTGCAGCACCCACCAGCAATGCACACAGAGAACAGGGACCATCAACCCTTGTCTGTTACATGTACTTCCCAAACAGCATCAGTCCTCAGCCTGCTTCCCTCCACGTATTAAAGCAAAACTCCACATTTTCTACCTCAATATCCTAATTTCTCAATCCAGTCATTTAAACATTTTCAAAAGAAGCTCCAAAAGACAAAGCCTTGGCCAGAGACACCAATACGTTGAGTGGAAACAACCCCAAAAACATTAGGAACAAGAAAGGACAGGACACTGTTGGTTTCATGGAGATTTCACAAAGATGGGAGTAAGGCAATATTCATATTCCATGTTTTAATTGTACCTTCCAACCGGTGAATTTGTTAATTCAATAGCTGATTGCCTCTACATTTAGTTTTGTTTAATTTAAAAGGGCAGCCTAACACTCCTCCCTTATGGTATGAGCATTAGTTGCAGATCTCTCCCTTGTGGAACTGGATTTGAATTATTTTCTGCTACACAAGGAAAAGAAACTAACCAAAAGCCACACTCACCATCAGAAGTGTCAGCCATGACTGTGTGACAAATAGCAAGCAGAAAAAAGAACTTCTGGATTTCTGGCTCCTTTCCAGACTTTATTTGCTCTATCAGATAGTGATCATAGAATAGGAACTTTCCATCTGCGTACATGTTCCAGCTGAAATCAACTTGCTGCTTAGAAAACAGGGGAAGAGAGTCTGAGTTACCAGAGGTGCCGTTGCCTCTCGGTGCTCTGCTGAGGGAGCGTTCCCGTCCCACGGGTGCACCTACCTCCGGGTGGCTCTGGAGCTGCCCCGCTGCATCCCGGCAGTCTCCTGCAAGGCAAGCACCCGCAGTCAGGGGGACCAGGTGCAACAAAGCTCTCACAACCCACCACAAAGTAAAACTTATCTAGAACATCTACTGCCCTGGGACTGGAAGGAAAGGAAAAGGACAAACTGCTCCTCACACTAAAATTTCCTTGTCTGTTTCTTGACTTTGTCCCCAAAGCATTTCTAGTGAAAGTAAATTTGTGCAAAAAATTGTGCAAATCACCCATTTTCAGTTTTTCTGAAAGCTGAGAAGTTCCCACTAAAGTTCCTTAATTTCCACTCTGTAAGTGGGAAAATCCCAACAATTCAACCCTATGCTTCAGCCAGTGCCAGGTCTAAATTGTGGGCATTCAGTTGGAACGAAGAGAAATTGTGTGTACCTGATCTCCAACAGGTATCAAAATTCCTCCTTTGCACAGGCTTTGCACAACTTACCATATCTTCGCCCATTTATGCAACACTTTTTAAAGGTCATGATGTTCTGTGTAAGGGTTCCAGTCTTGTCAGAGAAGATGTACTGGATTTGCCCCAGCTGCTCGTTCAGCGTGGTGGTCCTGGCCTTGGCAGCTGTGTCCTTCTCGGGGTAGTACATCTGCAGGTCCCAGTTGATGAAATAGCTTTGGCCAAAGCGAATCACTTCCACACTAAATGAAAGAGAAGGAACATTCTCACTCCCAGCTGCAGCTCACACTTCCACACAATGACACCTCCTCGGGTATCGCCCTACCTCACATAGAGGGAAATGGGCACCATGGTGTTGAGGACAATGATGTATCCCCAGAAGTTGAGGAAGCCTCGGTAGGCAGGGCTTAAGTCCTGTGCGTCATAGAGGTACCAGGAGGAGTTGCCAATCTGCTGCTCCCAGTAGGTGTGTCCGATGGCCAGCCCAGCTGACAGCAGGATAAGGACCACGATGATCTGCAGGGCACAGAGAGGCCTCTCACACTTCACAAACATTTGCTCAACTTAAATCCCAAATCCCCCTGTTCCAAACAGAATATGACAGGTATATGTGAGGAGAAATGGAGCAAACATTTCCCACTAAGGCACGTTTCAGATTTCCTCCTACTCCATCTTGGCTCAGCAGGCCAGAAAAAGTCAAAACATATTTATTACATACGCACAGGAAAAAGCTGCCTAACTTTGCATTCACTATTCACTTAAAATCTGAATTTTAAACAAAAAGGCTTACAGTATAAACCATGTAGTTCATAAGGGAGTCAATTTTTGTCCTTTTAAATCTTGTCTTTCCACTATTTTTCATTATTTTTGTGTCAGCACCTAAAAATAGAGTAAAAAATTTTAAAAAGGGGAAGATAGGATAAGCAAACACATGTCAGTATTACAGTTTTACCAAAGTGAGACATGAAATACAGTTGGTATGTCGCTGTTGCATCACAACAAGATAGACTCCACATGTAAGACAATGGCAAAAGGCCTTTTCTTCATTGGGACCCCTTGCTTTTATAGGCTACTTCACTACAGGTGTACTTGATTGGTTATTTAATCAATACATTTCACATGGTTGAGTAATTAAGAAACCACCCCTTACAATAACAATCAAGAGAACAAACCAGTTGTTCTAAAATACCAAGTGCAGGTTATTTTGAATTCTTCATCTCCAGCTCCCCACTGTTTCCCAGACAAGCCGTGGGAAATCTTATCTAGCTTTCCCCTTCTCTGACCAGACTCTGCATCCACATCGGTGTCTATAGGATGAAGATTGTTTTTCACTCTACCGGTGTGCTTTTAGTGGGGAAATATTACACACCTGCAAATATGACCATTCCATGGCAGAAGTCCGTATTCCTGATCTTACAGCCACGCAACAAAATCTTATCAGCATCCAGGGAATAATTTGAGTTTCTCCAGGATAACGTTCCTGTAAACTTATCCAGTCGGTTATTGGGTTCTTCACATTCAACCAGACCTAGAAAATTTAGAGGAGAATGTGTTTAATGTACAAGTTAAATCCAAATGCATTGACTTGTACCCACCATCGAAGCAGCTTCACTTTACTTGTACTGACTTGCAAACAATTTGAGCTATGTTCTAATAGCATTAGGTGTAGAACTGTACCAACCATCAAAGTCTGCCAGGGCACTTTCTTCCTGAAGGTGTCGGTGTGTCACCTCTAGGGCCATTTTGAATTTTAAGTTAGTCTCACTAAGAAAAAGCATAAAAAGATGATTTTATTAAAACAATGAATGCAGGAGAGAAGTTTAAATACAAATTAAGGTACCACTACTTCTCTGGACAATCTACACTAAAGTAAAAAAATAAATCTATGTCCTTTCCCCTTTCTTCCTATGTCCCATTCTCCAACCCTTTTGATGTGTCTGTAGCACTCCAGTGGACAAGTTTTAATGATTCTTGAATTGTAGGAATCAGGAGCTAGATACAGTTCCCCAGGTGTGGCTTAACAAGCAGACTCTATTGTACACAATCCTTGCTCTTTTCCTACTCAGCCCAAATTAACTCCAAGACATCCTTAAGCAGAACCTCACCCATCCAGTTCAGCTGTCTCCACATAGCACAGGCTGTTTGGTTCTGAGCTGGACAGCAGCAAAATATCAGCCTAGAAAAATGAATAAATAGACATCAAATAAAGCTGGGTCAAGACTCATAGAGAGCACTCTAGAAACATAAAACAAATCTATCTGAGGCACTTACAGGAACAAAAGTATTTTTCTTCAGACGAATGATATCACCAACTTTAATATCTTTCCATTTAGTGGCTTTGAACCTAATATCAAAGATAGTTTAATAATTATTACTCTTTAATCTAGAACATAATGAACTCTATCAGTCTTATAATACTGAACTTCCCTTAGAACAAGAATGACCTCTTGGTGCGCTGTGGGTTTGCTTCTCAGAAACTGCAATTTAGTTGAGGGTCTACAGCTCAAAAGTCAACCTACTTCTTCTCTTCCCACTTCACCTAGTTATGAATTCCTGTCCTTCTCACCAAAGAAGTTGCTCTTAGCACAGAATTTAACCCCAGAAAATTAATTTTAAATTACTCCTTTAAGCAATTATCTTCCAGCTTCAATTAGGTTTTCAGACAGGCAGTAGAGAACACAGCTGAGCCTTTCCTATTATCTACAGCTTCAGATCTGTGGCAAAGCTTAGTAACAGGGCAGCAATCATCTCTAACAGAGCTCAGTGGGGAACATACAAACCTTCCATCCTTGATGACATCACATGTCCTGTTATTGACCTCATTGTCCATCCTGTGACGAGCCTAAAACCAAAGCAAAGAATGTACTCCCTGCTCTGTGTCACAACAGGAGAAATGAACTACACTGGGAGGGTTTTGCTTTTTGTATTAACAGAACATGGTTCTTACAATGTCATCCACCAGGTCTTTGACTGCAGTTATTCCCAGCACCAAGAGCAAGGGTATCAGTGTTGTGTACCATGACAGGGTAGTTATTTGAGGAATCGTCTACAAAAGACCAATAAAAATCAGCTCACTACACGATCATCAATCAATTTTAAATCAGAGATATTTCATAGTTACTTGACTAGAGAAAAAAACCAACGCATCAGAGAGAATTTTAAGTCAGGTTGTGAAAATGAACAAAACTCTGTGGGAAGTGTTTGGCTGTTATGCTACTTAGGAATCAGCTTCCCTTTAACAATTGCACTGGCTCCTATAGCCTGGTGCTTCTGATTTATGAGATGAACTCAAGAAACATCTTTTCCTCATGAAATTCATGAGCTCTGCAATGAGTTCATTCTAATTCTGTGCAACTAGCTCATCCCAGAACCCTGCCATAGCTCATCCAGATTTGTTGCAGGTTTCTGTTGTGATGGGTTTGGTCTCTGCAGCTGTTCATAGTCCCTCTGAATTCCCTGACAGGACAGCACTGAATTGTGTCATAAATATTATTGAGCTCAGATTCCCTTCACAGGGAGTCCTCTCCATCTTGCTCACCTGCAATATGAGAAGAACAAGGAAATAGGAGTTGGCTGCTCTCTTGAACTGTTCAAACAGATTCAGAGGTAAAAAAGTGATGAGGTTGTATTTGTATGTCTTAATTGCATTTCCCTGTGGGAGAAATGCAAACATCAGCCACACAGCAGAGCTCCTCTTTCCAACACAAATGTACAATGCATATTTTTAAGCTCCTAATTCTCCATCTCACCTTAAACATGTTTCTTGACAGCTTGATTTTCCATTCCAAAACCCCAACCCAGTTATTTTTCCCCCCTCTGCTGGAAGCACTGAGGAATTGTGAACAGTGTTCCAAAAAAATCTTACCGGGATTAAGGAAGCATTCACCCCACAATTAGCACCTCATTGGGGTAAGACAACTTACCGCATATTTGCTTTTCTTGAAGCACAGGAAGATTGTTCTCTTGAAGCCCGGCTGGTCATAGAAGCGCTGATCGTTTGCTTTAATTTGCCAGCTGCAGTCTGTAAGGGACAAAAGCAGTGTTATAAACACGAGGGAACAAATCTGTCACTTTCAGGTTTTCTGTGGGAAACCTGCAGAGTAACACTTATTCATGCTAAATTCCCTTCTCTCCCCTCTTCTGGTTTGCTTCTGTGACACCCGTGAAGTGCTAAGCACTCCAACCCGGGTATCTATCTTGCTGGAAATGAAGAGGTCAGCTCACCTTTTGAAGGCAATTATTCGATTTAACCACACTGTGAGAAACGACTGCTCACCTTAAAAACTTAAAAGGTTTATTAAACCTTACCAACATACAACAAAAGCACTAAATAAGGAAAAGGCGGCCCGAGAACCACCCTCGTAGTTGCCCACCAGGTGGCTAGCTCCTGTTCAAGATGGATGCCCCACCTTTTATACCTGTAGCCCCTCCTAGAGCCTTGTCAGTCAACTCCTTCCTTGCTGTCCAGTGGTAGAGGTCACTTTCTTACATTCTGACTGGAGGTCAGGTGTTACCATAGTAACAAACTAAATCTCTGGATTACCGAGACCATCCCATGATAACACATACCGGGGGGAGTACACTGTAGTAACATAACTACACATTTATAAAACTTCTTTTACCATACACGTAATGTTTACCCTTTAATTGTGAGAGCAAACCATTTACTCATCTAAAACAACACTGCCATGGTTCTCATTCACACCCATAAAAATTACAAATCTGAAATGCTCATGTTATTTCTTCAGCCACCAGTTGTTTTCGATTGTGAGAAAACTCAGGAGCAGGGATTGCATCCATCAAGTAATTTTCCGTGCCCGCTCTTTCACTGGCCACCGCTTTCCCTCCCAGGTCCTTCAGCTGCCATTCCCTCAGCCTTCAGCACAGCCCCTGCTGCCCACAGCCACACACTCGGGCCCTGCCCACACCCCGGGAACTCCTTCCCCAGGTCTGGAAGCCTGCTCCCGGCAGCTCTGCCTGCCTGGGAAGGATGACACAGGCAGGATTTTGAAATGCAGCTTTCCTGACTCACCGACCAAGCATCTCCCCCTCTCCTCCAGCCCACAGTGATTATTCCTAATGGGCGCTCTTCCTGGTTTCATGAGATTCTCTTCACCCATGGATGGGGTGAAACTCCCGGCGGCAGAGGCGTGGGCACGGCTGTGACTAACACTTCAAAACCCAAATCCAAGTGCAAAAGCTTTTTTTTTTCCCCCACTCATCATAGAGCAAATTCCACATTGACATATCTGGACTTTTCCTGTGACTATGCAACTTTCATTTCCAGCACCTTGGTTACAAGCCCAGAAGATAATAGAGAAATATTTATCTCGAAGAACCATGTTTGGAGTTAAAAGATTACACACATGAATTGAAAAAGTTACTAAAGTTTGTCAAAATGACAGGGCATAAAGAAAAACATAAACATTTCTTTAACATATTCCAAAAACATTGCAGTGTTGATAAAACTGATAAACTGTCAGATTTGGTCTGAGGGAAAACCTGCAGGAAGGAAGCTCCTCAAAATTACTTTAAACTGTAGTACTAACATCTAATATTTGGCAAGCTGCTTGGTAATTCATCAACTTTAAAGGATGTCATCATAAAAAAAATCTTAAACTAAACATGTGACAGGTGCTTGTAAAATGACAACATGTAACAGGCGGTTATGAAATGAGAGCTGACCAACTGTTCCCACACAAACAGGAAAAAAAATCTGTATAAATTACACAGGCTCTGGTTACATTGAAAATACTCATGTTGCAGCATGGGAAAAGGGAATTTAGGGGAGCTACAGATATTTCTTGGGTAGAGGTTCAGAGCAGGGATGCCAGAAAGACTCCTCCCACTGAGGTTACTACGCTGGCAGCAGCCACAGGCTGTACCTGCCGGTTCCTTTGAACTCCTCCTACTCAACTTTTACCTTTCAGGGAACTCACAAGGCTATAAAATGAGCAGTGAGGTGGAAATCTGCTCTGCACAAGCAGAAATCCAGGGAAAACCCTGACTGAGCACAGCGAAATATTTATGCTGGAGCCTGTTTCCAGAGGACTGGGAAAACAAGTACCTGAAGGTCTGTCTGAAGGGTTGCCAGAGCACAGACCACGTACACGCAGGCCTGCCTTAATTAACAGGAGGTCACCATGCAGCTCATTATCTTTGCGCAAGGAGCAGTGGCACAGAACTGGGCTGCAGGTTGGAATGAAGCTGAGTTTCATTCTGACATTTGTTAAACTGAACTGCCATTAATTTACTCCTCCAGAGTCAGATAAGCCATTCCAAACCTTACCTGACAAATAAACATGGAAGTCTATTCGGTCCCTGAGGCTCAGCCTCGGCATCCAGCATCGTGCACTCCCCAAATCAAGTTCATGGTGTTGTTACCTTTTTTCCCAGGGTCTCGGCTCTCCTCGGCGTCCCTGCTGGTTTGGCTGGGTCCCGGCTCAGCCCCAGGCTGCCGCCCATCCAACTCGTCCTCTGTGTCATCGTCACTGTACGGCACCACCTCATCGTTGGGCCGGGAGTCCTCCTCAAAGGTGGTCTCTGAATCCCTTTCCGAGATCATGCTGCTAGCACCCTGCCAGCATTTTGGACAAGTTAGGGAAGAGAGCTCACGTAGCAAGTCCTGGAAACTACATCTCTAGCTTTACTCTGCTGGTGCTGGTCACCAGACCCCACATCTGAAACCACTTTCCCCAGAACAGCACAGGGCATGGGCTTGGTCTTCCAGCACTGCCCAGAATCAGGGGGCATTCTCGTCCCAGCCGGCCCTTCGTTACTGTTCTGCTAGGTATAGTAAGGCACTGCAGCCCCAGGAACACCGTGTGCTTCCAACACAGGACATAGGAACTGTGGAGAGCACAAACACATCTCCCAGTGGCCATTACATCGTGCCCTGAGAAGCCACAGGAGCTGGAGCCCTGCTCGGCCACAGTGGGACATGGAACCGGGCATGGAATGCCAGGTCAGACACCCATCGGGCCACACAGCTGATCCTCCATCCTGGCCTGCCCGGCCTCACCCAAACCAGCCTCGCTTCCTCTCTCTTCCCATGGGCTGAACATCAGTGTTTGTCACTGCAAGATCCCACGTCTCAATGTCCAAACACCCGAGGACACCATGGGATCCATTCTGGTTCAGCCCCGAGCGGTATCAGAGGAGGGATGAGCTGAGCTGTGGCCATGCCCATGTGCCCTTCAGCTGTGCCTCGACTCTGGACATCTCCAGCCATCGCTGGGTGTGATCCTAACCCTGAACTACACATCAGCTTCCCAGCTTGCCCCTTGACCTGCCTCACCACCATGGCATTGCCTTTGCTAACAAACTAAGCAACCAGCAGGGCTAGCACCAAACCGGCTGACATCCCCCTCAGCCTCTGGTTTTGTAAAGCCGAATCGTCTCCCCTCCCTAAACTCTCCTATAAGAGCGAGATAAATATTCCATGAGCACAGACTGTGCTACTCGAGTGGCAGGCTGCTGGCAAGGAGCCCAAGGCAGGCCATGCTCCCCAGCCGCAGCGCTGCAGGGCCCGCCCAGCACAGACTGGCAGCCCACAAAACACAACAAATCCACCAGGCCGAGTGTACAGGAATCCACACGACTTCTCTCAAGACCCACACAAGCTGTTGGAGGCTTCTCCCTGATGGAATTACCCAGGAGTATGACAGTTAGTCACTAACGTGGGTGTAGAACCTCAGATTTCTGTGACAGATCATGTTTTCCTAAATAGCCTTAGAGTTAGGGAATACACCTCAGGCTCCTGAATGCCTGACTGTGATATTTTGGTTTATTTCTCCTCTTTTCTGTGCTTTAATTCTTTCTGTCCTGCTAACACTTCTCGTGGGGACTGCTGGGGGGAGCAAGTTCCTCCCACACACAATCCCTAGAACACAAAATGCCACCAGATCTTTGACTGGCTTTCAGTCTACAACAACCGAAACAAGCTCATATCCCTGGCACACAGAGATTCAGCTGTTAGTCTATTAAACTTTACTGATTAACTGCTTAATGATTAATGAACTAATTAGTCATGCGAAGGGTTAGATGAGATGTCAGAAACACGCTGCTTTTGTTTCCCATTACAGACGTGTGGCTACATGGCAATTCCTGCAATGCCCCCAGCAGTAGCCTGCGATGCTCACTGGGAACAGACGCCAGCCAAGTGATCTGAGGTAAGGTTAAATTAACTGTAGTCACTTTCCCTCCTCAGAGAGCTAAACTGCCGACTGGAAAACCTCGTTAAGAGAGGAGATCTCATTAAGTGTTACCCTGCAGGCAGCACAAGTGCTCTGTGCTGCGGGCACACCATTAGCATGCTGCAGGAGGCAACGGAATTGTGCTCGGGGCTGGCCGGGAGCCTGCGGAAAAGCTCCTGCAGTTGGGAGAGAGATGAGAGCTGATGCGGGACCCAGGGCAAAGGAGTCCTTCCCTGACAGGCTGACAAAATGGTTAAGTTTCTTGACACCTGGTCTGGAAGAAAAGGGCTGGCTGGGACGGCAGAGGAGGGTGGGGAGCGACCACGATGTGAAAGGGGAGATGGGAGGAACCGACAGCATGGAGCAGCAGAGATGCCAACTAACCCCGAGGCAGCAGGTAAGAGGCGAGCACACACCCAGCAGAACCTGGGCGCAGGAAGCACCCAGCAGAAACTAATGGGGAACAAACATAGCAAGCAGAGAGGGGGCCACTGCTGATTTTTGATGTGCTCACTATTCTGAGGACTGTGGAAACAGTTCATGGAGGGCCTAAGATGGAGCAACACAGTTGTTAAATATTGCTTGATAAAATACTCAGAGAACACTTTAAAAAGCTGGTTCTTGGCTGCATGGCTCTCATTTTCTAGTTCCTGACTTGACAACAGGGACTTTCACACTGTTTCAGATCAGTTTCAGATCAGAAAACCTTATATTAACCACTTTAGTCTAGAGGAAGTGTCAGCTCTCACACTGCCTGGGTGGGTGGGGAGCAGTGCCCAGCTCCCAGTTCTGCCTTCTAGCCTGGAAAATCCCGCTGATCCAACACAGCACAAATATATGGGGAAGTAAAGGAGATCAAAACAGTATTAAGCACAAGTTTAAGTATACCTGATCCAGTTTATTTACTAAATTCCACAGTGTTGCAGTAACTCAGGTTTTGTGTCTACTTCTGCCTCAGGGCAAGCACCAGATAATTTGGAATAAATTAAACCTTGTAAAAACTCCACTTACTCCATTTGTTTCAAGGCAGTAAACAACAACCCAAACCAACCTTATTCTAAATTCTTCTCCGGAGAGCCACTGCGCATGACACTGCTGCAAGAACCTGGGGTGACTTCTTGCAAATCAGATCATCACTCTAAGTGCCCTGAAAGTTAATGAATCCATCTAGAACACGTGACATGTATGGTAAAAGGATTAAAATGCCATTAGAGCTGTTATTTTGTGTCTATTATGGATGTAAAGACCTTCAAGCCCCACCATCACACACCTGCTGGCCACCACAGCCTGTGTACAGGCCACACCCTGCATGTTCCTGTCCTTGGCACCATATTCTACATTACCTCACACGCTTGGCAGTGCCAAGCTCAACAGCTGTTCAAACCTGGCCACACACTGTTCTTTCAGAACACAACATCAGTATTTTAAGCAAGAATCATAAAACAAACTCAAATAGTACAAGAAGTAACTCAGAGAGACCCTTCTGAACTGCTCCAGGTCTCTGGAGTTCATATAGGACAAAAAAGCTACAGCAAGATGTTTCACCGGTTTAACTTGGCATTTAAAGAAGTACTTAAATGCAAAGCCTGATCCTCAGACATGTAAGATTTATTTCTTAACTAGGTGTTACTGGAGCATCCAGCATTGCAAAACAAAACCTGCTTATGGGAGGGCTGAACACAAACTCCCAAAACTGCAGTAAAAAGCCATTTCTGACATCAGCCTCTGGGGTGGGGTTCCCACAAGGACCGGCTGGCAGATGCACGATCACTCCAACTACATCTTCCCTAAGAGACAGCAGTAATTATTCTGCCATCTTCAGCTGTCCCACACTGCTCACCTTGCCACTAACAGAGTCGGAGCCGAACTGGGAACATGGACAAAGACAGCCTGGTAGGGAACAGCAACCGAGAGAGCACTCTCAGGGCTGTCACCCTGGAGAGCAGCCAGAGGAGAAACCAGAGCCCACAGCGCACTTGGATGGCTCCACCAGAGCAGACACCTGTATTCAAGGGGCTCGAGTCCATATCCCAGCTTATACCCTCAGAGATTTCAGACTGGTCTGTCATCCATGGGCACAGGATTAAGGGACAGCTGTAACAGCACTTGAGGCCTGACATTTGGAATTGCAGACAGCCCAGGATCCACTCTCAGGTCACAATCCACCCTCCAGCCCGATAATGACCCAGGGGGTACCAGTTAGTGCTCCTAGAGTTACTTCTAACCCCCCAAAGCACAGCCAGAAGCCAAGGCCTCTAACAGCAGGATATTGCATTTCTGCTCTCCCCTCAGGGATCCCTGCCTAAGGCTTTGGCAGAGTATGGGCCCTCATCAAAAATGTGCTCAGCAACTCATCTCCCTGGAACCAGAGCTGCTCCAGGGAAACTGGCAAATCATAAACTGGATTTGTCTCTTATACATGAGATGGATCACTGATTGCTCACAGCAGATATGAGATGTTACTGGTAACAAGTGCTTGGACAGGCACATAGAAGGGTCTTCTGAACAGCCAAAACCTTCCAGGTAATCTTTATGACATTGGAGAGGAAAAGAAAACAGCAGCTAAAATAGCATGAATCAGCACAAATGGGCCAAGGAAATAACCTTCACTCCAAACAGTACTGAGCTTCAGGTAGATTGCCATGTAAATTACATGCTTAAAGCTGATCAATTTACAGAGCTATTTCACACACAGCAGCTCCAGTTACTTCCCTGAATGACTACTTTACAGTAATTGAACAGCCAAAAATTGTACCTTGAAGGGAATGATCTCCCTTAGCCATTTGTTCTGAAACACACTGGCTGTCACATGCACCCTAGGAAAGGTAGAGCCCAGCTCCTGGGATGCCCCGGGAAAGGTGAGCTCAGGAGGTCGGGTATGTACTTTGAGCCAGCTGAGGCTCCAGAGTGTAAGGTAATGAAACCCAGTTCCTGACCCCACACACCTTCCCAGCACTGTGACCCTGGAAACAGTTCCCACTGGAACCTGCCTAACACGAGGCGACTCAGAATCACCCCCGAGAGGTTAAAATCAGAGGGATTCCAGTATGGCTGCAGATAAAATGCTTGTCCACACAACCCAGGACACCACAACATGTCATACCTGAGATCTCCACACAACAGAGCCAGCAAGGACTCTAGCTCTCCCTGCAAGGTGAGAAATCCCTGGGGATCCTGTTCTGCAAGTGACAGGTCCCAGAGCAGCCAGCCTGGCTGCACCACCGAGTGCGGCTGTGCACCCAGCCCCTCATTTTACACGCACCATTTTTAAATACAAAGTGTATCTATTTGATTCACAATAGTATCTTAACACAGGCACCTACTACTGCTCTGGAGGCTGTACAAACTCTGAGGATTAAGGATTAATTCCAGCTCCAAGGGACTTTTAAATTGCTATTGTACGCAGCCAACCTTGCAACACCCACAGATCTTTCCTTTGCAAGGAACCAACCCCAGTGCCTCCTCCAATGCTGTAATAACCCCGATTACCTGTACCATCAGGAGGCAAACACCACAGTAAAACTGTAACACTCTGGCACCACCAAGCTCTGAAAATCTTACTTTGAAAAGCTGCTGGTGCCAAACCTGGCTGCAGGGAGGTGACAGTTCCTCCCCTGAACAAGCTGCAGTCCTGTTCAAGCAAGCTGAGACACCAAGACCCTGAAACTCTCTAGAGGGAGGAGAGAGGGTACAGTTCTGTGCTGCTGACAAAGAGGGTACAGTGGGACCTGTGTTGCTGACAAATGTTCAAGTCCCATCTTGGGGGAAAAAATTAAAATAGAAAGCAGAGGCTATTGTGTATTCCCCAGTGTAGCTACTTATTAAAACTCGTATGAAAATAAGTATGAAGGACATTCCAATATAATTAATTTATCCTGATCAGCCAACAGGATTTGACCCAAGGAAGAGATTAACTATACTCCAAGAATGGACCAGAAAATCACTCCAAGAAAGAGACCCACAGCTTACAGGCCAGCTGCCTGAGGTTACACAAAAATGGCTGAAGATGGACCATTGCAGAAACAAAATCATCATTTTCTCCGTTATCTGCCCTAGGATTTCTCATTAACAGATCTGCAGAGTTCCTTCATTTAAAGTCCAAGGCAAGGCAAGCTATCTTTGCAGAAGATAAGAGGGTTGGTAACCTTTGCTCAAGCTGCAGATTCCAGTGCACTCTGAAGGGGTTTCAGCCTGCCTTTTAGAGGGTGTTACCTTGGTCTCGAGGTTCATGTTATACAACAGACCATATTGAGGTTAATAGAGGGGAAAAAAATATTGTTGTGCATGCTTAAACTGCATTGTTTGGAGTAGAAGATTTTTGGAACTTCATAGAGAGTTTTATTCCTAGCAATCACTGTCACTGTCAAAACCTGGACTAAATAAAGGTTACTTCCTGCTACCAAGATTGGAGATTCCATTAATACACCTTTTCTGGCAGTATCTACAATGGACACTAACCCATTTTCCTAAACTGACCTTTATCCAATGGAGTGTGTGACTGAAGCCCAGACTGCATCACAGATGCTGGCACCGGCCACTCACAGGGAATCCCCTGTGTTCAGCTTCAAATCAGCCTCCATCTGCAATGAAACAATGTAGAAAATGGTTTACTGGCTGATTCCACTTTGTGTGTATACAATTACAAAAAACTATTCCTTAGAAAAATCGTGAAATTAATTTGCCTTGCAAAATTTCTTAGGCGTTTGTCCTATTACCCTGAGGTGTCTGGGCTCTGTGATAACCTTGTGGATTGAGGTTGGTAGAGACATTTGTAAAGACATTAACACCCACACTCTGTTTGTAAAGTCATTAGTGCATCTTTCCTATCACAATCAATTGTCAAATTGTCAAATGAAAAACATATTTCAAGTTTCTATCAGAGCACGTGGGGAAAACCCAGCACAATGGGTTCCAGAGGGGTTCTGTAAGCTGGCCAAAAAGCAGTGCTGTCCCAGAGGAGGGCTCTGAGAGTCAGTCTCGAATGGGAATCAAACCCTTCACCCCGACACAGACAGAAACAGAGAGGTTAAGTGATTTGCCAAGGCCAGTGGGTAAGTCACTGACAGAGCCAGGGTTGGGTTTCAGAAGCTCCTGGCCAACATCCTGCATTCAATTACAGCTGCACAAAGCATCTTATTTAAAAGAGGCCTGACAAAGCCCACGGCCAGGAAGAACATCAAAATCCCTTGGATCTGAAACAACAACCACTAACCCCCTTTCCACATTTAAGACCAGACAGCACTTCACCCTCTCAGCCCTCAAACAACAGCCACACCGACAAGAGAGCAGAGAAATAAATTGCAGCTCATTTTAAAATAACTTCAGTGCAAGTGGCTTTCAGAATTCACCATCCCAAGCTCCAAAGCAAAGGTCCAGAACATTCACACGCTGTCTTATATAGCAGAATTAAGGGAGGACAGTTTAGAAGTTACTGAAAATAATCTCTACGGTAGCAACAAATTAACACAGAGACAAACAGAGGCCTGGGACAGGTATGAAAGCGACCAGACTCTAAGGTGACCACCAGTGCAGAAGCTGACAAGGAAAACTTCAAAAATGGCCAGATACTACTTGTTTTCTAAACCAGGCTTTGAGGACAAAGACAAATCAAAACCCACAACCAAACAGAAGCCTGAGCAAGCCTGATCCAGCACAGACACTTACAGGGAGTTAGTTAATCCAGGGACTCCAGAGGCAGCCCCACAGGTGGGGACTGGTCAAGGGCCAGGCGGCCACCCCAAGGCTCCGCAGCCAAAGACCCCTCAGCCCGGAGACCAAACACCCCGCGCTGTTACTCATTACCAGCACGCTCCCTGCCACAGCTCCCTGCGCTGTTCGGCCTCTTCGGTTTCAAGCCGCTCCTGCTGACACCCGAGCCAGCGGTGCAATGCTCCATTAGCTGCTCCATTTAGCACAGCTCCATCCCGACTCCAAGGAAGGGATGCTATTTAAGCTACAGGCACGAAGCACGAGGTAACAGGATCAAGACACTGATTTCTTTTTGTTTTGTTTTCCAAGCAAGTCACTGACCTCACAAGTAACTTGCCCAGTATTTTCTGTCGCAGTAGTACTGTTCCTTAATGCAGAAACCTATTGCTGCTCTGATGGCTGTATAAACACTGACTAGTGAGTAATCACCCTGCAGCCCTGAAGGGCCGTTCTCATCATTTATAGGTATGGGGTGGGAAAGCCGGGAGCAGGGCAAGCAGCTCAGGGCCACCAGCTCGAATCAGTGCCCGGAGGGCTCGAGGAGACCGGAGACAGCCGAGCTGTGCTGGCTCCCCGTGCCTTACCTCACCTCCCGGCAAACTCCTGCGCTTTCTTTAAACTTCAGACTGGACACACTCCGCGCTAAGTTCTCTTCCACTCTGCGCGGGTGGGAGCAAGGGGGACGCTGACTCCTGCGGGGTCCCGCCGGGCTTTAAACTCTCCAAAACAACGCGTCACGGTCCCCGCTCCGAGCAGGTGATGTTCTGGGAAGGAATGAGAAAAGAAGGGAAGGCGTTCCGGGTGCGCCCGGGGTCAGCCTGGGGTCAGAGCCTGTCCCGACCCCCGGCCCGCACCGAGCGCGGCACCTGCGGAGGTGGCGCTGGACGTCCCTGGTGGTGATGGATGCGCCGCGCCCCCCGCCCCACCGCCCCGCGACTGCGGGCGGCACCGGCCCCGCGGCCCCGCAGCCCCGAACCCCGTGGCCCCTCTCCGGCAGCCCCTGCCCCGCAGCCGCCGCTGGGCAGGAGCCCCCGGCCCCACCTGTGCCCGCGGGTTCCCGCTCGCCCGCTCAGCGCCTCCCGAGCCCCGTCGGCCCCGCGCCCGCCCCGGCTCCCTGGGAGCCGCCGCCAGACCGGCCGGACGGGTTTCCCCGGTTCTCCGGGCGGGGAGCAGGGGAGGGGCCGCCCGGGTCGGCCCATGCCCGGCCCCGGCCCGACACAGCGCGGCCGCTCCCGCCGCCGCCTCCCCGCTCGGGCTCAGGGGCGGCGGGACCCTCCGGTGATGTTGGCAGCCGCGGGAGATGCTGCCGTGCCGGCTGGGGGTTCTGGCACCCGCGGGAGGTGCCGAGGTGCGGGTCCAGGACGCTCCGGAGGTCCCTGCTCCAGCGCCGGCCCGAGGGTGAAGCTCTGGTGATAGTTGGGACCTCCCTCCTGGCGTTGTTCTAAATGACACGATTGCTTTGTCGCTGCTTATTCACTGGACTGTACAGCATTAGAGCTTCGGAAGGGCTACAGGATTTTAACCTTTTGGCCTTTTAAAAGCTCAGAATGGACTCCTGGTTCCCAAATCCCTTTGAGGAAGGACTGGAGAGTTGGGGGATGCCCAGGGGTGATATTGTTAATGGATGGTTTTGCTCAGNCGCACCGAGCGCGGCACCTGCGGAGGTGGCGCTGGACGTCCCTGGTGGTGATGGATGCGCCGCGCCCCCCGCGCCACCGCCCCGCGACTGCGGGCGGCACCGGCCCCGCGGCCCCGCAGCCCCGAACCCCGTGGCCCCTCTCCGGCAGCCCCTGCCCCGCAGCCGCCGCTGGGCAGGAGCCCCCGGCCCCACCTGTGCCCGCGGGTTCCCGCTCGCCCGCTCAGCGCCTCCCGAGCCCCGTCGGCCCCGCGCCCGCCCCGGCTCCCTGGGAGCCGCCGCCAGACCGGCCGGACGGGTTTCCCCGGTTCTCCGGGCGGGGAGCAGGGGAGGGGCCGCCCGGGTCGGCCCATGCCCGGCCCCGGCCCGACACAGCGCGGCCGCTCCCGCCGCCGCCTCCCCGCTCGGGCTCAGGGGCGGCGGGACCCTCCGGTGATGTTGGCAGCCGCGGGAGATGCTGCCGTGCCGGCTGGGGGTTCTGGCACCCGCGGGAGGTGCCGAGGTGCGGGTCCAGGACGCTCCGGAGGTCCCTGCTCCAGCGCCGGCCCGAGGGTGAAGCTCTGGTGATAGTTGGGACCTCCCTCCTGGCGTTGTTCTAAATGACACGATTGCTTTGTCGCTGCTTATTCACTGGACTGTACAGCATTAGAGCTTCGGAAGGGCTACAGGATTTTAACCTTTTGGCCTTTTAAAAGCTCAGAATGGACTCCTGGTTCCCAAATCCCTTTGAGGAAGGACTGGAGAGTTGGGGGATGCCCAGGGGTGATATTGTTAATGGATGGTTTTGCTCAGGAATAAGCAGATAAATTAATTAATTAACAGATAAAGCAGTCATATTTAAGGATGACAGTAGTGCTGTTCCGCCATATGCAGATTTGTTCACAAATAATGCAAGTTAGGGCAAGGGGAACGCAGATATGGTTTCTGATCTGATTAAGTATAAAAATCTGGAAAATTCTGTTTCTTAAAGTGACGATTGGCTGCTGCTCTGTACTAACAGTGATCTTTGTTTTGGACTGACAGGTATTGGAGAGATCACTTGGTTTCTTTTTCAGCAGCAACAATACTCAATTTTCCTGTGCCAGAAAAGTCTTGTTCAAACAGACTTGGTTTTCCTAGACCAAAAATGTGATGCTGAGTTCCAGAGCTGTGTCTTTCAGCACTTTTCTGTTTTACTGCCTGCCTCAAATTCCTCACACCAGAATAAAACCAAAGTTAATTAAAATCAGGAACATTTTGGTCTAACAAAGCAGCAGAGGTTACTTGTGCCTTTGACAATTCCCATTCTGTGCAGGATGTTAATTCCTGTCCAGGGCTGAACATTTGCCTTTGGCTTCAGTATTCACAAGGTCTCTGCATGCAAAGCCTGGTTCGTGGGACACACTGTCAAGAAGGAGATTACTGGAGATAAACGGGCCCCTTAGCAGTGACTAATGGCCCGGCCCAAATATTAGTTTTACACTTAGGTAGTACAGATCCGTGTCTGAGGGAAACAGCAGCTGTTCCCTACACTGGGGCCATGAGGAGGAGCATCCACTGCTGCCCCTCTCAGACCCTGGGCTTGGTCAGTTCCAGCAGGTATTTCCAATTCTGCTTCAGGACTTTTCTCCTCCGTCCTCTCCTTTATTCTCATCTCAGTCTCGTCTTTCACTTGTGTCCCTTCACCCCAAAATAGCAACATGCCCTAGTAAAAAATACACTCCTTTCTGTCCCACTGCTCCTTCTCTCTTCCTGTTTGTCTCGTTTTGTCAGGGTTTGGGACACAACTGTGTAGAAAGGGTTATACATGTCAGTAAGTCTGTATTTAAGCAGTTCTGAACACACCTATTTATTCACATTCTTATTTGACTTATTTCCTAATATGCAGAAACCAGGGGATAATGCAGATTGTCTTTCTAAGCAATCCCCTCCCTCTTAATCTTTCCATTGTTTTCTCTATCAATTAATCCAGACAGGGAGAAAAGAGTTTAATTCTCTATACCTTTCAGCTAATCTGGAATAAAAAGTAATTTAGATGGTAATTTCAAAAATTATTAATTTGAGGAAAGGGCAGATGCTATAACTTGTATAGTTTGTAGGCAGAAAATAAATGGTGGCAATTCTGCATGCTGAAAGAATTGTGCCTTTCTATGTTAAAATGTAGAGGGTTTCTTCTTTTTCCGTTTTTTCTCCCCCATTTAACTTAAAAACTTTCAGACAAAATTGATTCAGATTAGAGATCTTCCTAGACTAAAGCCCTGTTTCAGTGTCAAGAAGGCTGAGTCCAGATCTTTTGGAAGTTTCAGTTTCCAAACATCAATATCTAAAAGAGAAGGAACCAACAAATCCATAGCAGCCACAGCTCCAGAGATAACCCGTGGCAGAGGGATAGCTGTGCCTTTGTGCCTCCTCACGCAGCGATGTGATTTCAGATGGAGTACTGGTCACCAAACCAATGAAGGGGATGGGTTCATGTTGTGCCACAACCTTAGAAGTTCTTCTAAGTACACATCAGCAGGAGCCTCGTGTGTTTGTGTACAGCTTTCTCCACGGGGCTTTTCTCTGCCCAGGTACTCTCCTGCCTCACGTTTGGCACACGAATGGAGCTTTAAGTCAGGCTCCATTCCACCTGAATTGTTAATTACCACTGTTGGGGTTAGTGCAGCCCAGCAGAGAATTCCATAAAGACAGAGCAGTGACTGTGCTTGGAGCGTGCCTTGTTATTCCCTGGGTAAGTGATCCTCTCGTGCTTACACACATACAGAAATCCTAACGCAAATTTCACAGCAAGCACACGGAGGTGTGGGGATTTTTCCTACTCCAGCTATTCAGAAAATGTTTCCTGTGCATTCCTCTTTCTGGCTGCGGTCCATCAAATCCATGGATTTTATACAAGTCCATGTTTCTGTAAAACCTCTCCACCAAGCATGGCAGGGACGTTTCCCACGTGCAGAACAGGTCTTTTCCCCAAATTGTGAAATCAGGGGCTGACACAGAACGGGGCCCTTGACTCCATCTGGATCCAAATCTGTTTTCCTGGGGAGCTCCGGTGTTACTCCTTGCTTCTGCCAACAGATGGGGAACCACACCGCTGAATTCCTGGCGTGAGCTCTGCAGAACAGCACCGGCTGAGCCGCTGCTTGCAGCTTTGCTGCAGTTCCTGACGGAGCACACTTGCCTTTAAAATAATGCTTTAAAAGCGTTAGATCTACATGCTGTCACCCAGGATCAGTTTAGGAAGTAGGAGGGAATGGAGTGCCTGGGACCTGGGAAATGACGAATGCTGCCGGTACAGTGATACATTCAGAGTAGTACAACATACACACGTGGCCTTGCAGGGGTATTTGGAAAGGAAGGATAAGACTGAGGAACTAAAAGTCACTGACCCGAGTTCTGTGCCCGTTTCCATTGTGTTTCCTCTCTGAATTTCCTTTCCCCAGAAGAGCTGAACTGATTTAGTCCTGGAGCCTTGCAGTACTCAAACACTTCATTCCTCCTCAGGTTCTCACTTGGAATTTCAGTGGGAAGGCAAGTTTTGCTCGCAGATTGGTATCTGGACCCCTTCGAACATGTAAAGGTTCCCATCAGAGTACACTTAGGAAGTCTTCTTTTTCTCTTTTTCTTGTTTGGTTGTTTTTTGTTTGTTTGGGATTTTCTGGGTTTTTTTGTTTGTTTTTATGTTGTGATGGTGGGTTTTGGTTTGGTTTTTTTAGGGGTTTTGTTTGGGTTTGTTTTTACAGAAGAAGGTTTATTTTCTTTTTCTTTTTTTTTTTTTTCTTCCTATGAATCTGTGTTGCCACAAATCAAAATTCAGGCTTTCCTGGCTGTCACTCATCCTTGCTGCATCCTGTCTTCTGTGATTTGTGATGAGTCTTTCCTTAAGGGAGCATTATTTCTGCTTAGCTTTCACCCAGTGTATCCCATTGTTCAGCTTTGGGCAATTGTTTTGGGATATTATTGATTTTATGACTTACATTGTTGTCTGCACAAAACCAGACCCATTTGGGGTAATTTGCTGCTTTCATACTTTCTGAGGGAGGGGAATGCATGTTGGCTTGACTAGAGCAGCAACAAAACCTTGCTATTATTTTATGTGGTTTAAAGCGGGAATCCATCTCATGTTTCCCTGGAGGCACTTCTGTGATCAGGAATTACTACAACATTACTCAGAGCCCTTTGTGCGGGCGTTTACTTTGGGATGCTATCCCAGATAGTGCACATTGCTGTTCTCCTGACTGGCTGGCATGCAAAAAAAGATGGGAGAAACCAGTCTGCCAGGCAATTCTAGCCGTAATTCCATGAAAATTCTCAGTAGTAGGGGAATCCTCCAGGAGAGAGCAAGGTACATAGCAATAATATTACTTACAATTCAAAGCATTGTACAAAGATTAAATCATCTCTGAAGCAACTCCAAGTGATATGTCCTAGTGAAGTGATTCCACTGAAATGCTGCTCACGCAGCAGCAGGCAAGGAATACAATTAAAGAGAAGAAAGTAAGAACACCAAAGACAAATTGTGGCTGCAGGGTATGCATCAAGATGCTCCTGATGGATTACTGTGCCGTACAATTGCTCTCCCACCACACGGGGGCGACAGGTCTGGGCAAGGAAGCAGCGGTTTGAGACAGAGAAGGAACAATAGGTTATGTGGATTGTTATTTTTACTCTGTGCAGGAGCAGTTTGCGAGGAGGACACCCAGCTCTGTGATTTCCAGCAATTGTGCCCTGCACACAGGCACAGGTAAGGAGCCACTTGTGAGCAGCCAGGTCCTGCCATGGGACCACACAGTTCTGCTGTCCCCAGGATTCACAGGGTTCAGCCATCATGTAGCAGCTTCCCTCCTTTTTACCAGAGGCATGTGAAAGTGAGTCAGTTTGTTTGGTTTTGAGAGAAGTTGCTGCTTTTAGCCACATCACAATGTCATTTTATGTAATGTGTTCATGACTGGGCCTGTACCAACAGCCATGGATGTGTATATATATACCTACATGTATATATGTGAATATGTATATATTATAGAGACATTACAATAAAGTGGCCGCATACATATATATAACTTGTCACAGCATCCTTTTCTTCTTTTCCTGGCTTATAGCTCCCATGGTTCTTTTGTAGGCTCCATATGCACAGGAAAAAGAAATTCTTTTGGTCTTTGCACCAAGGAAGGTGCCTTATGGAAGCTGAAATGCTGTTCCCTATAGACGTGGCTTGAAGCCTGAAATTAAGGGGAAAGTATTCCAGAAAAGGAATCACTGATCAGAGCTCATGTGGAGCTGTGGCAAAGTTGATTTGAAACAGAATGAGGGCAAGGAGAGGTTGTACTGGCCAGCTGGGAGTTGGACTTTGCTGATCCCTGTGGGTCCCTTCCAACTCAGGATATTTTATGATTCTGTTCAAGAGTTAATATGCAGAGAAGCATGTGCTAACTAGAAATTCACTCACTCATCCTACTTTAAGCCCCCATCACTGCTCAAAATGGCTGATTAATGATGTTAGATGGTGATAGCATTTATTTGATTAAACTCCCAAAGTAAGCAGAGTGGAAATGCCTAAGCACTGGATTGCGGGTAAATGTGATTTATGCTTTGTGTGTGTTGGTTTATAAAAATGTCAGCAATCTTGATGTAGGCATATCCGCATTAAATGTGTGCAGCTTCTTCAAAAGTGCTGCTATTTGGACCAAAACAAATCCATGATATATTCCTGTTATAGGTGTGTGCCCGCAGGAGGCATCCAGCTCTGGCTGATGAGAGAAGAGGCAGAGCCCCGCCGCAATCCGTGGAGACTCCGTGAGGATGTGCAGCCACCCACAGAGTTACACGTGCTAGAGCTTTCCACAACACAGAATACCTTCCCTGATGTCTTTTTTCTCTCTCCACTAATCCTCCTCCCACTCAGCAAGAAAAGTAGCTGCACAGGCTCACACAGATGCCACGCTATCAGCCTTACTCTAGAATAATTTAACACATCCCTGGAGAACTATTCCTGACTTTTGTTTAGGGAGGCTGGGAATGAAACGCACAGAAGTGGTAAAGCTCATCACTGCTTTTGAGAGAGGTATATCAAACATCTCTCTTTTGAACAGGAACAAAGATGGGGGGCTGAGATTTCTTGCCAAACCCAACTGAAGTAGTTTGGCTATTATTAATCGTATGCTTGTCACACTTTAGAGAGTCTAAAGGTCATGTCTTGGGAATCACTCCTATTTCTCCTTCAGACAGGGTCAGGTGGGACTGTGAGTTTGAGCTGCCTTCAATTCTACAAGAAGCAAAATCCTGAGGCTGTCTGGGTTTGACGTAAGTGAACGAGTTCTCCTTCAGAAAGATGACATTAAAAGTAAGGATAGCCCATTGTGAGAAAATCTGTCCTCGTGCTTCCAAAACCTCCCCGGAGGAGGAGGACTTGCCCTAACTTGGATAAACCTCCACAAAGCTACTGTGCTGCACTTGGCATTTGGAATGGGAGAAGCCATTCCGTGCCCTGCAGACACAGGAGAAATGATTGTCAGCTGCAACCCAAACACTGGGGTTGCGAAACCCAAAGTGCAGGAGAAATCTCCACCCTGAAAGAAGATATGCATGCATGATTTGGAATTCCAATGGGAGGGGTGGGGTGGGTGTGCTGATTACAGTTTGGGGCAGGAATGACAGAGGATTTACAAAAGCTGGGCTCCTTCCCCGAGCTGTTCAGTTTGAACAGGCAATGTATCCTTAAAGGTCTGCAGAGAGGGATTTTAGTGCAAATTCCCTATTGATAATCCTGCATAGAATGAGCAATACAGGCAGCCATGGCTGTGTGTGGCGACAGCTCTCCAGGTGGCACACCAGCTTTAGCAGGACGCGAGCCAAGAAAAGCCATGTTTGGTGGGGTAGCCCAATGCTGCAAGTACCAAATCTGCAGCCAAAAAGTGCTTTACAGGAAGGTGCAGGTCTGTTGTCTCAGGGTTGTGTTTGTCATGGCTCTCACTCTCAAAGAGCCACTCCGTAACGGGCTGGGAGGGGAGGAAAAGAGGATGAGGATTGCAAAGGCACTGCTTAGAACTGAAATGGATTGTTTGAAAAGCCTCACATGTTAAGGAAAGCTGGGGATCTTGAAGGGACTGGGTGTGCTACAGATTCACAGCAGGAAAGGGACTGAAGGGCCTGTATAAGCACAAATCTCTGGAGAATATGGACAGCTGATACTTACTCCCTATGTGCCAAAGTACAAGAACCAGAAGAAATCAAATGACAGAATTATAGAGGCAAACAGAAGGAGGTAATTTTCCACTCTGGCCAGTTCCAGAGACAAGAGACCAAGCATGATGAGCCTGAATGTTAATTACGGCAGTCTTTTAGGTCTGGGGTTTTTCCTCCCTCAAGGGTGAGCAGCCCAGGGAGCATGAGGGAGAGCTCCTGTCCCTGCAGTGGTTTGTGGTGTGGTGGAACAGGAGGGACAGCATTGCTTGGGAGATGCCCCAAAGATTAGAGGCTCCAGGCCTGACTCAGGCCCAAGTGACTCACCTGAACACCCGTATTCCTGTGGAAGCTGTGGGAAGCTCCTGTGGCTGACTCTATCCCCAGCTCTCAACCCCAGGTCTGTTGGGAGCTCTCCCTCCCTGCCACCCACCCAGACAAGTGAGTGTCACATGCAGCTGGGACTCACACACTGCTCAGTGAGCCTGACACAGTGTAAATCTGAGCAACTCTGCTTCCATAAATGCTTCAGGTTTCATTTTATTTTTCCTCTTTCTCTCTGTTGCTGTCCTCCCCGGGGATGCCTGCCTGTGACTCTCAGCAGCACACGCATTCCAACAAACCCAAGGTGTATTAACACAGACAGAATGTGAAATACAAGTGAAAGGAACAGTCTGCAGGGCAAATCTCATGGTATTTAGATTGCTCATGGGCTAAGCGAGGTAAAACATCCTCAGGTTAAGCACTGAGCTGGAAGAGAAGCCCCTGCCGTGTGACAGCACTGCCCAGCTGGCCTCTGCCAGTGGCACTGCTCCCTGGGGACCTGGCCCCTCCACTCCCACGCTATCCAGAACACTACCATGCTGTGGGAGACCATGAGCTGGAAGGAATTGTCTGGAAAAGAGGCCACTGACTATATCAGAGGCCTTCCAGAACAATTAGCAGCCCCTGTCCAAAGCATTGTGGCACCACACCTTGTGCAATTCCATTATTACTCTTTAAATAGCCCCAAAATATTGGCTTTTTCCTTTCATGTAAACTACCAGTTACTGACAGAAACACAGGGCTTCTCTCGACTTCTCCAGGGTTAATCTTTCTTTTCTTGCTCATGCCTGCAGTGTTATATTGTCACTGGGAACTGAGCAACAATTAACAATTTATGCTTTGTGGGAGCTCGATTCAACTTGGCTTCTAGCTTTGATGAGTTTTCTCTGACATTCTCAATAATACATTATAAAATACTGACCTATTTTTAAATAGTTAATCTTTTACTAGTTTTCTGTGTTCTGAACCATGCTCAGCTCCCAGCTATTTCAATAATGCTTCAAGCAAGGTATATACTGAGAACACAGAGGCAATTATGTTAGTCCAACAGCAACCTGATAAAATATTAACATTTCTTATGAATTTTTTCCAGAAGGAAGGAGAAAAATCATCACTAGCGAGCAGCTTTGCAGTGGGAAAAGCCTTTTTTCAGCAAAAGATTGTTAAGTAACACCATTAAATATTGAACAATGCTGAGGTGTGTCTGCACACAGCCTCATTTTGGCCCAGTGTGATGCAGATTTTATTTCCTCCTCTGCAGAAATCACGAAATCCTGTTTTAAACCACGATGGAAGAGCCAATCAGATAAAATCTGTACCTTGCTACTATACTTTTATGATTTCTTAAGTTCACTGGAATGAGTAATACAGTGTGAGTAGAACATTTTAAATACCCCTTGGCAGTCACTGAAGTACAATAATCGTCTGAAAGACAGGAATTACCAAATTCCATGTGCAGCTGGTGCCACATCAAACCAAAGGGAGCCTTGTCTGGGTGATTTTCACCTCTGCACTCCCATTTTGTATTTCACCAGAGCTGTTGATAATAAATAAATAATAAATTGAACAGCAAAAAGCAAGTCATTCTGGGCAGCCTCTGGCTGCAGTTTGCTCTCATAATGCTGTTTGGTGAGCTGGAAGCATCCAGCTCATTTCCTAAAGAGCATTTTCTGCTTAGGCTGGGGCTCTACTAATCTGTTCAAGCCAATTCTCTAAAACCCAAACCATCTGTATTTGGGAAGATCATGGTGTATTTGGATTCTCTTTGTGTCTGCTGTCAGTAGATGATTAAAAGTATGAGGGATTTACAACGTAAAGTCTCTCTACTGGCATGTTACAGTGACCTTCTAAGTAGCATCTCCCAATATTTGGGTAAGAACTGGTGCAGTTAAGTCCAGCAGGGAAACAAAGAAAAGCCACAGATACTGGAAATGGCTGAGCTTTGGCAGTGCAGAATGGCTGCAGGGAGTGGGGATGGGAGCTTCCAGTGAAACACTGAAAGCTGGTGTCTTACTGGCAGTTTCTGGAGCTTTATTGTGAAACTCACAGCAGTGTTCAGGTGACAGTTTTGTATCAGGGTGCCTGGAATTTCTAGGGAAACAGTGAAGCAGTCACTGGAGATCTGGCCCAGGAAGCCACTGCTTCACATTGCCCTCGTGCCCCCCTGCCCGGGTGCCATGCAGCCCCCGCTGCTCCTCCTGCACCACTCGCAGGGGGTGCTGCATCCTCCCACTGCCACTGCTTCCTCTCCTGCACAGGTGGATGGAGCGTCAGCTCTCATGGAGGATTGCCAGCCATAAGACATACTAAATCTATTTTTCTCAGAAAATTGTAAATAATTCATGGGGCTTGGTTCTGTAAAGAGGCCGGTTATAAATCATCCGAGCTGCACCTGGAGATTTCTGATGTCAGCATTATCACATGAATTACATCTCTCCAGGGCCATCTATTACTGTAAACACAATTCCAAAGAGGAATTATGCATGTAACATGCACAGGCAAACAAAGAAGTAATCTTCAGCCTGGATTTGATACTAAAGCTTTGCAACCCAACTGAGTCGTTAGTGGCGCTAATTTTCTGCTCTGGCCTCAGAGATTCTTTCATTCTGCTCCTGTACAGGTGTATTTTTCCCTGAGGAGCACCTGTTGGTGAGAATGCTGGCTGGCAGGTGCTGTGAGGTGCAAAGAAAAAGCCATGGATATGATTTCAGAGGGACATGAACATGTGCTGCAGAAAAGATCTGGATCCTGAGATTTCCACGTATCACCATCTTTACCGTGCTGGGTTATGGCTGTCGAATTGCACCAACTGTTTCTTTTTCATTCTGCCCTTCAGAAACAAGCATTCTTGGAGAGAAACATGCAGGTTCCTGATGCTTTCCAACTCTTGGTGTCAGCACAGAAGGATATGGGAGGCAGAGAACTGAGATGTGTTTATGGACTGAATGAAAGGACTCCTGAAATCCTGGCTTTCCGTGGCATCCAGGGGATGAGAGGCATTGGAGATGCTTTGTTAAGGCAACCAAGTAAGTGAGCGAAAAGCAGGGGGGCAAAGCTACATCCAGAATCGGGAATGATCTGCTGAGCTCAGAACAAAAAGGAATAAAACTGAGTCTGTCTTGGCAAGAGGCCTGTGGAATAAGCCCGGTGCCAGGTGCTCCTGTGGACTCGACCATGCGAGGGCTGGCCTTGACCAGGCAAATGGGAGCAGTTTGGCCCTGGTGCTGAGGGAGCCCCTGCCCGGCCCTGCCCAGCACTGCTGCACCACGTGCGGTTTATGGCCAGCAGGGACCCGTGGCAGTGCAAAGGCTGATGTCTCCCCAGGCTGGACTTTAACAGTTTGTGCTCAGCTCCAAGGCACTGCTGTGTGGGCAGAGGTCACATCCTTCCTGCCCCAGAAAGGGCTTTGGAAAGGCTGGAAAAATGCTTTCTGGCCTACAGACTACTGTGGAATCTCTTCAGAAAAAGGGATCTCCTTTTTCCCTTTCTGCTCAGATCCCTGGAACAGAAAGAAGTACAAAGTGCCTGACCACACAGAGGCGGGCTGCTGAAGCCAGAGCCAGTGGCACTTGCCTGAAGTGCCCAGAACAGCCTTGTGTCGGGCTGTGGTGACAGCTGTGTCCCGTGCCAATAGCCCCACGTGCCTTTGGTAACGCATTGTGCACGTAAAGGTAAATGCAGCAGAGCAGAAACGTGTCCGGGCACCGCTGCCATCGAACTCCCCCAGCAGCCTGCACTTAAGCACCACCGTACTGCCAGGAGATACCAGAGATCATAAACGGGAGATTAGCACAGGGAGGGGCACGGCTGGGGGCAGAGCCAGCTCAGGGCCACAAAACAAATCAGAAGCTCATTTAGAGCTAAAGCGGGACTCGATTGTGCCCAAAAGTGCCCTCACTCCAAATGCCCAGTGTTTTGTTTCCCTAAAATCCGTGATGGTGAGGGAAAAAAATGCCACAGTGAGCGACCACCTCCGACTGGTCCGGGGAGCCGCGGGTGGCGGGGGCTTCGCTCCTGCCCATCCCAGGCCCGCACCAGGACACGGCCCGGGACACATCCCGGGACAGAGCCCGCTGCCTGCGCGGGGACACATCCCGGGACACATCCCGGGACACATCCCGGTCCCGCAGCGGGAGCGCTCTCGCGGTCCAGGCCCTGCGGCGCCGCTCCCGTCCACTGGAGGGCGCCTTCAACACGCGCCCGCTGCCCCCGAGCGCGCGCATCCCTCGCGCATCCCTCGCGCCCCCCTTTCTCCCCCCACCCGCGTGCTCGCTCCTCGCGCCCGCTCACGCGCCCATTTTTTCGCGCCCTTTTCTC
>VWZV01017172.1:0-83809 GCA_013397155.1 Irena cyanogastra | reverse complement strand
TCCGCCTCCTCCCCGCAGCGCTGCCGGTGTCCCCAGGGAGCGGCCGCGGGCCGGTGCGCGGGTACTGTGTCAGACACGGCCTGGCCCCAATGCAGATGGAGCTGATAAGCGGGGTAGGACCCGCGATAACTAATCACCGTATGCCGCCTTTATCAGCCGATGTCTTCTGCAGCACCAAACAAATTATACAGGCATTAACAGAACAGCCCAGTTTACTTTAGGTGAATGTTAAAAATCTTACCTAATGCCCTTTTTGTTTCATTGCCTTGGTCAGGTGTTCCTTTTCTTAGGAGCCAGTGTCATAGAGCATCAGCAGTGGGCAAGGCTGCATTACCGGGCTGTGGTTTCAGGGTATCGGCTGTTAGGAGCCCACGTATTGCTTTTATTTTTACAGGAGAGAATAGTAATTGCAACAGCATTGCTTCCGGTTTTGTGGAGCTGACGGGTGATGTGTTAGTCTGTTTCTGGTGTAGAAGAAACATAAAAACATTTTCTGCCTTGTGAAGCTGACAGACAGTGTTTCTTACCTGGTGTATTTCAGCGGCACCGAGTCTGGATGACTGCAATGTTTAATTCTCATTGAGAAGGAGGTTCTGGGCAGGAGTGGGTGTTTTGGTAAGCGGGGGGTGTCATTCTGTTGTTGTTAAATTATAAAGCTGAGAGGAGAATGATTGCAATTGCTCTGCATGTGTGTGAAGGTAGGGGAGAGGAGAGGGCGTTGCAGGAGCGTTGGGTGATGTAGATAGCGAGCACAACAGCAGAGGAGAACCTTCTCCCTGGGCTGTTTCCATAAGCCTTTGTGTGAGCCCAGCGGTGGCTGGCACCAGTCCCCGAGCAGCTTTGGGCCAGCTCCGGTGCATTGCCTCACCCTGCAGGTAGCTGGGCCCACTGCTGGGCCGTCTGCAGGGCCCTGCTTGCTCCGGGGCTGCCAGAGGGCCTGTGATAATCCTGCCTGGTACCGGGCTCGAGAGCCTGTGGTGATCTTGCCTGCTCCTAGGCTGCCGAGGGGTTTGCGCAGGCTCAGGGAACGGCTAAAGGCAGTGGGGTTTGCTGTCCCAACATAGACAGTCCAGGACATTTGATTGGAGGTGCTTTTATTCTTATATTAGCAAGTGTGATCTGTGAGGAAAAGGGAAGCCTGGAGCCATCCTGCCAGGTCCCAGGGAGGTGGCTGAGAACATCATGCTGGAGCTTGGCTGCTGCTTTTTCTGTTGTGCATGCGCTTGGCTGTGCCTTTTGTCCCTGCCTCCTGCCTCGACATATGCTGGTACTTGCACAGAATGCTAAAGAGAAATGGATACAGGGAGAAATCTGCTGGCTGCTCTCACCTTGGCTTGGAGGTGGAGGGATCTCGGGACAGCAGGGGCTGTTCCTGCCATGATGCTCAGCTGGTGCTGGGGACTTGGCCTGTGGAGCAGTGGGCAAGGAGATGTGTTTGTCACTCGTCTCCCGAGGTAAAACCAAGCTGTTGGAGCTGCTGGGAAAGAAAGGCCGTGGTCTCTGTGGGTCCCTTCCAGTCACAGTGGCAGTGATGACCACAGCCACACTGCCTGAGGGACAGCAGACTGTGCTTTGTTTCCCGCTTTGCTGTGCGTCTGCTGATGCTGGACACTTCTCAGGAAGAACAGTGACCATCTAAAACTACAGTGGGAGTCCACGAATGGAAGTAGGATGGAAGAAAGAGGGGAAAAGGGACTGGGGGAGGGGTGGCATGGAAAAGGGTGCAGGTGATACTTACAGTCTGTTGGGCTGTAGTTTCATGAACCTGAGAGCCTGAGCTGCTGTTGAGTCTCCAGTAATGGGCAGAGGAGAGGATGGTCTCTCTCAGGAAGGTGGCTGTAAGAAAGCTCTAGTAAAGGTAAAGCTCAAGAGGGCTGAGGACGGTGTGCTGACAGTTCTCTGCATGCTGGCTTATGTGAGTAATGACTTCCCACTAGCATTGGCCTGGACTTGGCTCATTTTTTGGAAAGCAAAGCTCTGTTAGGTGTGAGAGAGCTGTGAGAGGCTGAGTTATGTATGTGGATGTATTCAGCCTATTAATTTCCTTTGTTCCTGCCTGGGTTTGAAATGCAGTTGCAGATCTGTTGTAGATGGGTTTTGGAGGGCTTTGAGTTGGCCTTGTGCAGTGCTTCCACTCCTGGCACATTTGCTGATTGGAAAATGTAGTGATTTACATGCAAGCTGGACTTGCTGAGTGGCTCTCCAGAAAGAGAGAACCAGCAATCCCTCCTACAGACCAGAGGCGCAGGCTTCCCTCCTGCTTGCACAGCTGATGTGTGTGGTGGGTGTGGAGCAGGCCTGGGCTGCGCGTGTGCCGGCGTGTCTGCGGAGTGTGGGCCTGCACTAATCCCTGTGGGTAGCTGTGGCTCACAGGGCTGCCTTCCGTGTGAATGTTGTTCCGTTTTGCCCAAGGACTCTTATAGGTGTTGGGACGCTAGGCTGTTTGGGGATCACTGAGTCCCAGGGGGTGAGCCAGTTTTGCAGTTCTTCATGGCAGACAATGTTGTGTTCATAGATCAGCCTCCTTGTTAAACTGAACTGTAAAGTGTTTTATATTAATTGGTTAAAATTAGTTGTAAATCAGATTCATACCCTGCCAATTTTTCACTGTGTCAGGATGACCTCAGCACTGGGCCAGGCTGCCCAGAGGGTGTTGGAGCTCCGTCCTTGGGGCTGTTCGGGACCGTTGGGACACAGGCCTGTGCAGCCAGCTCTGGCTTAAGCAGGGGGTGGGCCAGGTGACCTTCAGAGGCTTGTGCTAACCTCAGCCACTTTGTGATTCTGTGAAATAATATTTATACAGGCTCCTGGAAGCTTAGGCACTTTCATGCAATCTCTGAATATCAGTGTATATAAAAACTTACAGCCCTTTGCAGTGGAAAATATTTGTGATTGCAGTGCACCTCTTTGTTTCAGTTCAGGTTTTTGAGAGTCAAATGTTGCCCACACAAATTCACAAACATTTTGCTTTCTTAGTGTCCTTGGATGGAAGCAAAACTTGCAGCTCTTTGTGTCTTGTTTGCTTTAATAAAAAATGGAACTTCAGAAAAAAAGGTCCTTGAAGAGTGTCTTTTTATACTTTAAAATATTAGGGGGAAAAGAGGTTCATATGTGAAACTGCTCTCTGCAGTTCCAGCATTATTCTCTTTTCAAGTTCTATTCAACTTCTGTGACTTGTGATTGAGTCAATTGGAATTAGAAGCTTCCTACTGAGATGACATTTTGTCATGCCTTAGAAATTGTCAAAAGGATCTTGTGTTCCTGAGAATATATCGATGTGTGAAATACAATCCCATATGCCTCAGGATAAATTATTCTGTGTGTAGTCACTGTAGCCTAACCTTTCATCTTGGTTCTTGTGTGCTGTGCTGGGCAAAGCCTTGTGCCTGAAGAGTGAATCCAGAAGGATTTCAGGACCTCAGGAGCCTGTGTGGTGCTTCGCTTTACTGAGACACACTTTGGGGAAAGGAAAACAAACCCAGTTCTGAGTATGATGGAACTGGTTCCTATGGACAGGATAAAGTCCTGTAAAGCACAGGCTCACCTGTACTAGATCTGACATCAGGGTAAGGAATAAGCCAAGATTTGCCAAAGTGGTGCTGTGGTGACATGCAGCTCGTGCTGTGATGGATAAACTGTCTATGCAAACTGTTTCAGACTGAGGCATATGGGAGGCTGGCTTTCGTGCCTCGTGTTTACATGTTCCTGATGGATTTGTTGCTCTGGAATGATCTCCATTGAGGGTGTCTCCTTCCCAGTACTCGAGTGTCATGTTAGTGGATCCATGAGATGGGGCTGCAAAGGCTTCAAGAAGATATTATTGCTCATGATCAGCAGGATTTATTGGGGAGGAAAATGGAAGTGATTTTCCCTCCCTCCCTGGACTTGGTGACAGCAGTGACATGTGGGAGTTCAGGGCCGGATTTCTCTACTTTGCATTTGAAGCAAACCATAAACTTTGCAAGTAATGGCAATGCTGAGTTGTTGGGGCAGTGTCAGTGTTGTAGATGGCTGCAGTTAGATTTCAGGTGAGGTTTCCTGTTGTGTGGTCTCAGTGCTGAGGCTGTACCTTGCAGCTTACCCGGCTTCTGTGCTGCGCTGACACAGCCAGAGATGTTTCCTGAGCCCAGGCTGTCCCCACGGAGCCCCTGCCAGGACTGGTGCTGGGGAGGGGTTCCAGAGCCATGTCCCTCTATTGCACTGGTTCCCAGCTCAGCTCCTGGAGCAGCACTGGAGCACCGGGCACTGTGGCATTGGAAGAGCGCTGGGCGAAGGACCAGGGCGCTGCTGTGCTGGAGAAGCAGTTTGTGGGTGGCTGTGGCTCCTCAGCTGTGAGGTGGAAGGGGGCAGTGGGGGGGCGGGGGAGAGTGTCAGTGCCCAGGAATGCACCCCTGGCCCCATGAGCTACAGCCCAGCCCACTGCATTCTTGAAACCTGGAGGCTTTATGTGAAAAAAACCCTTGAGTTCCTTGAGGAGATGCACCCCGTGTTGCCACCACTGAGCACAGACCCTTTAAATGAGAGCTCTGTTGTTGCTGCTCTGAATATTCCAGTTACATAAAAGCCTCAGTCTGCCATCGGAGTGTGAGAGGAGCCTCCCTTGGTCACAGCACTAACAGTGTCTTAGCAATAAGCAATTCAGAATAGTGACTTTTCTATTGACCCTGAATTGTTTTTATAGACTCTAAGTGCACTGGCTTCAGGGATAGCATGTGAACTTTAAATGATGATTAAAAAGTCCAGATAAGGAAGCATTTCATAAATGACGGGGCTTGCATACCTATTTGTGTGGCAGAATATCAAAACAGGCTGTAGTTCTCAGGAGGTCAATAGATTTTTATAACAGCCTGCATTTTAAACCAGCTTTTGATGAGTTATCGGCATGTTTTGGTCACTAGTGCTGACACTAAGTAAATTCTAGTTTTATTATAAAATGAATGTAAAGACATTGAAGGAGGCTTGTATAAACATGAAGGTCTCAGGGAGAGAAGGAATGTTAGTTTTAGCTATACCCCTGTTCAGAGATGGCTCTGTTTCCCCTGGCTGTTGTCCTGTCCTCTGAGGGTGGTATGCCGGTAATCAGCCCATGGTTCCGTTGCTGCCTTTGGGAAGGGGGATAAGCGTTCCTTGGGTTTCATGTGAAGGGCTGGCCGTTGGAGGGCACTGTGTAATGGGAAATGGGAACTCGAGGTTTTCCTCTGCTCCTGCACAGAGGCCATTTTCCTGGGAAGCAAACATGGACTGGGAGCCCCACACCTGTTGATGAGCAGGCACCTCAGCCCTGGGGCGCAGCTTGTACTGGGAGTTACAGTTAACAGATCTCTGACGGGAGTTTTTGTGTTTTGTTTTGAAAATATCATCAGGCATGGTATGAGTGCCAAATGAGCTTATCTGTCAGAAGGGAATCGGTGTTACATCTTAGGATGTTGTGGGAAGAATTCACCCCTGCAGCTTCTAGGCTGGAGTTGTGTCTCCAGCCAGTGAAAGCTTCTGTGTTGTATAATACTTATTCTTTCTGAACCAGGTACAGTTCCTGGTGTGAGGTGGGCTGCCTGCACAGGTGTTTTAGGATCCAGACGCCACATAGGAGGTGGTGCTGTGGGTGCAGCCTGTTGGCAGCTCACTGATTTCTGCTGGAGTGGGCTGAATTGACAACCTCTCAGTCCCAGAACACTGGATGGGGCCAAGACCTTTGCTTTATTAAACTCTGCAGTATAAACTGTGACTTTCTGAGCAAGCTGGAAACTTTCAGGCCTTGTAATAGCAGTGAGGGCTGGATTATCCAACAGCTTCAGTCAACAGAAAGTCGTAGATGTGATAACAATGTGCAGAAGTAGCTTGATTTAATTACAGTTAAATTTTGGTACTAGTGAACAGAGAAATCTCATTAACTTCATAAATTTCTCCATCTTTTGCTTTCACTGCTACTTCCTCGTAAATGTTTCATTGTGTTGAATAGGAGGGTTTTACTGTAGCAGTACAAGTGCTGCTGGGCAGCTCTGTCTCCTTGTGGAAAGAAGTGCAGTGTAATCTTGTGTACACTGTTATTTTGGGTAAGCTGGGTAGGAATGTGGCGCGGGTTGGGTGACTCCTACCACGAGCACTGGGAGGAAGGAATGTGGTTTTACTGCTGGCTTGCTGAGCTCAGGACTGGAGCTGCTGCCAGCTCAATACTAACACCTTACAGGGTTTACGTGGGACCGGACCTGCGGCTTTCAGAAGTATTCAACACACTGTCATGCCAACTTCTTCCAGCATAGGGTTCTTAAGCTGCCCAGTTTCTAGTGCTGGAATGTTCCCCTTCCCTGCTCCCGCTGTCTTTTCCTCTCCCCTGCCAGAAAGAAGAAAACCAAATCCTTAGGAAAGGGATTGTTTTCTGTAGAGAACTAGTAATTAATTTTACAATAAGAGATGTGGCTAAATTGCACAGGCCTGGAAGCAGTTAAAATAGTTAAAAATAAGCCAGCCTATAAAAACAACTCAAAGCCCCAGCAAAACAAATCCAGAAACTTGATTTCTGAGATGGATTGTGGAATGTATTGAGGTGTATTATGTCTGCCAGGTGATGTCTTGACTGGGCAACAGACTTGGTGTGTATATTTGTAATTGTTCAGTTTTTTCCTCCCTGCATTTGACCATAATTCCTGCATGCTGGCAGGCTGTAGGTGTTTGTCAGAATCCTGATTTCTAGGATTTAGGAACCTTGTCTGTAATCAAAATAAACATGTCCAGTTGTGAGAACACTGGCTATTCTGAGGAATCACTCCATGAATGAGTTGGGCTTTGCCATTAAGCCATAACACGATAATTTGTGCCTCACTGCACGGATCAGCGTTGCTGTATTGGTGTCCTTCCAGCTCAGGTCAGGTTTTCCTGCTTCCATGTAGCTTATCTGCTGGAGAGAAGCAGAACGATTTAGAACGGGGAGCACAACCGTGCTGTCCGCTCTCCTTTGGCAGGTGCTAGTGTTGAATAGTCCTGGCTTGAGGGTGGAAGTATGTTCCCGTAATCTGTGTTGGTTTTAATTGAAAGCAGTTCAAAGTCTGACTCTCTTTAAGCATCTTTATGTTATGTAGATGATCACACTGAATTCATGGCAGGATTTTGTAGCGATGGGGGTGATGAATAGTATGCAGGAGAAGGTGTCGGGAAAATTTGCTTTTGGCCTCCTCCTGGTGGCACTGGATGTAAAGTTTGGAGCATGCTGCTCTGGAAGCCATGTGGACAAAAATGAAATCCCCACAGAAGCGTTGGGTTTTGGAGTGGGAAAGAGGAGGCCAAGCTGAGACCATGGGTGATGGAGAAAGCCCAGGTGCCTGGAAATGAGGCTGTACTGGCTGCTCCCATGAGAAGTTCTTTAGCCTGATTTATTCAAATGGACCAAATGTGGATTTATGGATAGGGTGTAGTACAGGGCTGCCTGTTGGTGACTGCCTCCTTAGCACTGGGCCCTTGTGGCACAGCAGTGTGTGTGTGGTGTGCTGAGCACCTTCAGTTGGTGCTGTTTGTTTGATAGGTGCTGAGCACCTTCAGTTGGTGCTGTGTTTGACAGGTGCTGAGCACCTTCAGCTGTGCTGTGTTTGATAGGTACTGAGCACCTTCAGTTGGTGCTGGTCTCAGTGGTTGATCCTAGGACAGTACACTTGCCCCTCTACTTGAGCAGAGGGAGTCGAGGCTCATAGTTTCTGGAGTAGCTCACACAAATCTAGTGGATTTACACTGCTGAAAGAGAGATGCCGCTTTCTCTTGTACACCCTGGGACCACCCATGGATGTGGACAGCGTCCAATGTCTTTGCAGGGCTGTTGAACTGCAGTAACTTCTGGAAAGGTGATGGAAGTCAGAGGTATGTGGCATGAGCTGCTGGGGTGGTGGCGGAGGGTGTGTGTGAAGGGAGGGTAGGGCACCTGCTCTTTGATGGCCGTGAGCTGTGACATTGGCTGTGTGGCTCTCACGAATCCAGTGCTTTGGCTAGAATCCTGACCCTGATGAAGTCTGTGGCAAGTTTGTCTAAAAGCAGCTCATCTGTAGTCATATGGGAATGTTAAATGGATGAATTCCCTAACAAACAAGTGGAGTTTTTAACCTTTCTTTAAAGATTTCTTGAGTTGACTGTTCCTGCTGTTTGTGGTGAAGGGAGGGGTAAGAGGGAGAAGTGGTATGTGGACAAAACTGTGAGTCTGGGCTTTGTGCTTGTGCTGATTCAGCCTCATTATCAAAGCAACAGCTTTGCTATGCAGAGATGAGCAATGGACGTGCTTCTTTAACTTCTGCTCTTGGTACAGTGATGTTCGAGGTATTATAAAATATTGGTTTGGCTATTGTTTGTAACAGTTGAGCTGAAAGAACTTGAAAATGCTCTGTCTTGGACAGGTCTTGGCTTTAGTGAACTGAAAGCGCACAGCAGTGGTGTAGATGCAATTCCATTTTATAGCTGTGGGAATGGTGTCACTGTTTAGTTCAGGGTTGCAGGATCACTTCCCTGCCTCACTTCATATCTTCATATGTGCCTTCCCCCTGCTTTGTTAAACTGCAGTCTTAGTGCTAAAGTTTCCACCCATGCCACTGGGTGGCTGGACACTTGAGGTGGAGAACAGCCCAATCCAAGGAGTGGTGAGTTGAGCAGCTTAGGTGCTGTGTGCCACAGCGAGGGGCATGTTCTTTGCACAGCCTGCGCTTGTTTCGTTTGGATAAGTGGTGTGTACCAGAAAGACATCTGTATTTATCCTTGCTGGCTGCTTGGTTTGTTTCAGTCCCATCTGGTCAAGTTTGGTCATTTACTCTTTTGTTCCTTATTTCCAGTGTCTATAGAAAAACATGCAGCCCCTCAGGGTCAGGTAAATTCCTGTGCATGCCTGGCCTGGTCTGAGTGTGAATAACACCATTCCTGGTACCGAGGCCAGAGGAGGCGCTTCTTTCCTTTCCCTGTGGGAGGAAGCCTTGCTGTGTGGTTTTCCCTGGCAGGGTAGGCTGGTCCCAACAATAGGGTGACACACCTGGATCCTGACAGTGTCCGTGCTGATGACTCGCCGTCCCTGCTGCTGGAGCAGGGGTGCCCTGGAAGTGCAGTGAGTGGGATGAATCTTGCTTCTTGCCTTCTCTGCCAGCAGTGCCTCCTGGCCTCTACATCCCAGCAGGAGGGCTGGCTTCTCCCGTGCTGTGCTGGTTCTTGCCCACAGTTCTGGGGCTAATCCTCTCCTACCAGTCATGCTTGCTAAGAGGCTTGTAGGAGACAAGCGAGGGTATTCTCATTAAAAACTAGCTATTCCCAGGGTGCTGGTAGCCTGAGAGTGCCGGAGGTGTGTTTTCCTTCCTCAGGAGCTGCTCTCTGGTTGTGGCCATGACATCAGGACTGCAACAGTGCTGCTGGGTGCTCACTGGAGGTGCAGTGACCTGAGAGCTGGGCAGGAACAGGGACAGGCTTCCCCTGGCCACCAGGGAAGGTGGTTAAAGGTCTGGAAACCAGATCTGAATGTGGGCCTTTAGGAGAGATAATGGGCAGTGAACCTGAATGGATTGTTCTCTTTTTAAGGTAGCACTATAGGTATTTTTTTCCAAATTTCCTTTTTCATACAAAATGGATTACCCTGATGCTTCTGTTGCCTCTCTTATCCAGAAGTGGCCTTCTCATTCCGTGTTCTAATCAGCACGATAAAGAACATATTGCATTTTCCTCCCCTGTGTTGAGGCTGAGATTTCACTTATCCCTGTTTTAGGGCCAGCTGCATCCGAAGGGTGGTGGCTGTGCCACTCTGGAACCCCTGAATGGGACAGGTGGTTGCAGCAAAGGCCAGCAGATGCCTCTGTCCTGCAGATGCTGTGCTGGGCAGGTCTGATCAGGCTGGGAGCAAGGTCAGAGTTGTTTTTTCCAGGCATATCCTGCAGCTGTACTAGAGGTTGTGCCAAATCAAGTCACACAGTCAGGTTTTGGTTTTGTCTTAACTAGTTTTTGTTGTAGTCTGAAAGTCAAACATTGTAAACCAGACTGTGCTAAATGGTTACAGGCTGGGTGTGGATTACCTGCCAGGTCATTTGCCACCATGTTCCTGCATGTTCCTAATGCAAGATCCTGACAGAGCCCCTTTGGAAGCTCTTGAAACCATGGGCCCTTCACAACTGTTACTGACTGGCCTCAAAGTCTGCAGAGTTAAGATGCTGGAGTTTGTAGCTAATGTGTTTTCAAGTCCTATGGTGACCTTCTCATATCATGTGCCTACCTGTGTCACTTTTTTTCCTTAGAATGTTGTCCAAAATTTGGCTTGGAACTAGTGCATATTTTAAAACATTTCAGTCACAGCTTTAGTCATTGTTTCGATTGACATTGTTATAAAAGAAATGCCTCTTAACATTGCTTGAATTGATTTAGCAAAATCCTGAATGGTTTCTTTAGGCTGCTGACATAATGAGAATTTACCTTTAATCCCTTGTGCTGCTGTCATTTTATTTTGGGTCTGGTCAGTTCAGTTCTGAGCTACTTGTACCCGCATTTGTGTTTCTTCATTTCACTCCAGTGAGAGATGAGCAGCCGTAATTTGGTGCAGGTACCTGTACCCTGGGCCAGTGCATGCCACAGGCTCCCAGCAGCTCTTGAGTGTCTGTGCCCTACAGGGGGTGAAGTTGTTTTTCCAAATTCCCAAGACTTGGACAGGAAGTGTGAGAGGGAGGTCAGAGGTGAGTGCCTAAATGGCTGCTGCAGCCAGTACCTGCTGAGAGAAATCACTAAGCACTTGCCCCTTTTGGTGCCCTCTGTGTGTTGGACACCAGAACTATGGGAAGTGAAGTTGAGGTCCCCAGCCCGGTGTCACTGCAGGCTGGAGCACAAAGGGGTCTCCAGCCCAGTGTCACTGCAGGCTGGAGCATGCTGCCAATAGATAGCCTTTGATAAGGCTGGAATGTGCTACAGGAGCTCTGTGTGTCGTTGCTAACTGTTGCTGTGGAAACTGGCTGGTTTTGGTGCTTTAGCACTCCTAATGTTCATTGGGAAGGTGAGGCAGTGCTGTAGCTGATCCCCCAGCCTGGAATCGCACACCAGGGCTGGTGGACACCAGGGTTGTCACACAGGTGTTGCTGGATGTGTCACCTGGGGTAGCTGCCATCAGGAGGTCAGACAGGCTCTACCTGTGTCCTGGGGCTAGTGTGGCTCCCCAAGGCATCTCCTGCTGGCTTGTGTCTGGGGTGTTGGGCGCTGGGGCTGCTGTAAGGGGAACCAGCAATGTACCCAGCAACGGGGGCAATTCTTGACCTTTGGATTTCATCTCTGCTCTCTGGTTGCAGTCTGTGCTCTTTCTGTCTTCTCAGATAGAGGTGGTACAGCCTGCAGTTTTCAGGAGAGGTTTAAGCCCTTCTCCACTGTCAAACTGGTCATTAATGTTGTGTCAGTCCCTGGAGTGATGCTGCTCAGACTGGAGCATCCTTGCTGTTTCAGTGACACTAAGGAGATTTTTCTTTCTGAGAAATCTCAAGTCTTGCAGTCAGATGGAAAGACAGGATTGTGGGTAATTGAGACAGAGACAGCCTGCACTGTGTGATCACCTCTGAAAAGCTTTTTCATGGAGAAACTCCCCTTCCCCCTCTCCTTCCTAATATCCCATAAATGCTTTCAGTGCTTGGAAGGTGCATTAGAGGCAGGAGGTACATGACAGCATAGGACAGGGAGTACATTGATTTACTGTTTTTTAGTTTTCTGACCTTACTTGTAGTTTTTAGGGAAGGCTGGATGAGGAAAGATGATGTCCAGATCACTGTTTGAGAATTGGGAGTGTTGGAAGAGAGAGCACTTTGCTGCTCTAGATGCAGACATATTGGATATTCCTATCAGAAGATAGTACCAAATTACATAGTAGGCTTTGTATGCCAGTGAAGGTGTCTGCTGGGCTGGCCATCACTCTCATTATTAAATAAAAATTGCCCTTTTGTATTCAAGCAATGACTTGGTAAAGACTAATTGTGAGAATCTTTCATTATTCCAGCTTATTCCAGTTTAGTGGTAGTTCTGGTCTGGCTGCTGTAGGGATGGACTGTGGGCAAGTTGGGAAGTGACTGAGCTGAAATGCTGCCTCTGAGATGGTCAAAGCAAAACGGGATAAAGTTGTTGCAAAAACTTGAAGGGACAGTAAATAATACTAATTTCTTTCTCATTGCTGCTCTGCATCTTTGGCAGCTTACCTGTTGTGCTGGGACCTCTTTCTGGTTTAGACGTGTTCCCATCTCTCGGTGGTTGTTGGTTACATGGGAGAACTGGTACTTTTCTTCTAGCATCCCTCTGAGTTCCTTTGTTTGTCTGGGTATTGGAGTTTTGTGCTGTTTTTTCTTCCTCATTATGAAAATGCTTGGAAAGAGAGAGTAAATCCCTCTGCAGGACACCTGTTCCACACAGTTGTTCCTTGGCAGGCTGTTTCTCAAGGCCAGTGATTTTCAGACTTCCTTCTGACAAAGCAGGCTGTGATCTGTGCCACACGAGTCGCTGCCTTTTCCTTGCCCAGGGCTGGAGCCCCTCCTGTTCTCTGTGGCTTGTGTTGGAAAGCAAGCTGGGATTGAACAGATATTAGCTAGTCCTGCATGCCAGGCTGATTCCTTGGATTAGGAGGCACTGCCGGGGCTCTGAAAGAGCATACTCGGTGCTCACTCGTGTTCCTTGCAGAGCTTGGGATGAGAGGGGAGCTTAGCACACTTGGAAAACAGACTTTGCCTCAGTGGTGCTGTGCTGACCCCGGTGTGGTGGTTTGGTTTGGTTTGGTTTGATTTAGTTGCCCTCAGGGCATTTCTGTGCCCGGCAACTTTGGGTTTTTTGCTGGCCCCTTTAGCACTTTTCTTAGTGTCACAAGTTCCTTACCATCATTTGTGTTTTCTGATCTTTGGAGCAGATTTTGCTGTGTTCAGTGTAAGCAGCTGCAGTATGGACTTGCATACAGGACAAATACCATCACATGGAATGTGTTAGGTTGTATGTTGTTGTGGAGCCCCAGCCTACCTCCAATGGGAGCCTGTTAAAGGAAGCACTTCTGTGCCATTGCAGTTTGGGCTCTGCAGCTCCAAGCTGGTTTTCTCCCTTTGCTTTGTACAGCGTGGTCACCATTTAGCAGCAGAATTGGACTTTGTGTAGATCATCTTGTTATTTCTGGAAGGGGATGTGACTTCGTTTAAACCTGCCTGTAGTAAACTGAGTTTGTTCTTCAGAATTGTGTTAATTTGTGTGGTCCCAAGAGCTTTTCACTGCTGTGCTTCTGTCACTGTAATATGCATTTGTGTTCTTGGAATAAAAATCCTGTTCTTTATTCCTGAGGTTGTTGACTGAGCTCTCCAAAAGTCCTTGTGGTGTCAGGACCAACCAGCCCTGTGTGTACCTCATCATCTCTGCAGGTAGCAACGTGATACAGGGTCAGGAATAAGCAGGTAAAAGCAGTAGTTTCTTTAGGCAGCTGGTTGCTGTGGAAGCTGATCCGCTGCCTGTAACTTGCCTGAGGAATTCAGCATTGCAGTGCCCTCTGCTCCCTGCCTGTTCTGCCTCTGTGAGGAACATGCATCTGTGCGTCCCCGGGACAAGGTCCTGCTCTGGGGTGCTGAATGACTGACCCTATTGCAGCGCTTCTGCGAAACATGGATTCTGAATGTGCCTTTTGTTTGGGGCACTGAGCCCCAGTTTGCATCCAGAACGCCTGGCACGACACAAAGTACAGCCTTTGTTTTAGATAATAAGTGGTGAATATTTTAATGAGTGTTTCTTAGTCTAGTCAGTGTCAAGTACCATTTTGGGAACAAGTGACTGAGCTAACCTCTGAGCTTGGTCTGGCAACAATGTGTTTATTGATAGAATTTCACAAATTTTGAAGGAATTTCCCATAATTAATACAACCAAAAAACAAAACACACAGCCACCCCAAATCCAACAACCAATGCAAGCAACACTCCAACCACCCCCAAAACCCTTCCAAGCCTTACACCATCAATATATATGCAGAAATTACTGATACAAACAAAAAAAGTGCTCAGTATCACTGTCACTGTATTTGTTTTTCTTTAGAGTCTGTTCTTTTACAGTGTGTGAAAGACAATCATATTCCATTAAAAGAAAAAAAAAATTAATCCAAAATTAAGATAGTACCTATTTTTCTTCCCCTTCAAAAGCACTTTCAATGCATGTATGCATAGGAGAGAGCTTCTGCAGCTGAATTACTCAGTCTACTGCATTTGGCATATTCTTGTTAATATTTTTATTTTTTACTCCAATTATTTTTCACGCGACCTTAAATTCTGTTCTCATCTTTGGCTGTTCATAACATATCCCTGTATGTCAGTGGATGCACTGGAGAAAAAGCAAAGAATACTTCCACTGTGGGATTTGTCTTTCCAGCCAGGAGGGGCTGTGCTTGCTCCTGCTCAATTGCCAAAATCTAGTCAGCCTTAAGCCTGGATTAGTAACTGAACAGTTTTCTCGTTCTTTGTGAGACACCAGTTCTCGAGTGGAAGAGCCTGCTAGCCCTAGGCTGTCCATTTATATGACAAATAAATACTCATAATGAACAAAAAGAGTCAAAGCTTTGTCCAAAGCTGCTGTGTTTGTAAAGTGAGCAGGAAAGGAAGGGGGAGAAGGAGGTAGAACATACTGTGCAAGTAGGTTGGAAACACCAGGACTACAACCAGGATCCAAAAGCCTGACACGAGATGTTTCTGGTGGGAGCAGATCCCTTCCTCATTGACTTGGCCTTTTCACTGGTTTGAGTGGCTGGTTTTTCTCCCGTAATCTGGACAGAGGCTGTAATGGAGTGATTCTTCCCTCAAATGTGAAATTCTGGGGAGCAAAGGCTTAATGGACAAGAGGTACTGCTAGAGGCTATGACTTGTTATTCTTTTAAAAAAAGAGACTTGATCGAGATGAAGAAGAGAAGCCAAAGGAGTGAACTGCTGGAGTGACTGACAACTCATTTCAGCACTCACTGAAATGTTAATGTGTTTGGAAGAATTTTTTCACCAGGAGAGGTTGGAAACTCATACGGTAACATTAACTATTAACTGCAGCCAAGAGTAGGGAGATCTAATTTAATTTCTGGTTGGATAATAGGATGATTCATGCAACAAAACAGTGTCAGAAAATGAAGTGTCTCTGAAAACTGACATTGCCAACTTCTGCTCTGAGCTAAAGCTACTGTAGGTAAGCTATTACAACAGCTAAAAAGTGAAAAGCACAGGCTGAATTCCCTGCAGATGTCAGGTTGTGATCCATAGGAATTAGGAGATACTGCCTTCTCCAGTCTGAGCAAACCCACCTCCTTCAGCTTCTCTGCTTCTGCCCCCAGCAACCTTTGCTCTTTGAGGCACAAGTAAATCCATTTTTGCCAGCCTCTTTGGAGCAGTAACAAGAGCACTGCCTCACATCAGACACTCCGTGGGCTGTTAAGAGAGGTGACTTGTGGGTTCTGGTGTCCCAAAGTAATTGCAATGTAACCAGTTCTTCCCCTGGCAAACACTTCTCCCAGGCTGGCAGGAGTGTCCCCGCTGGCTGAGTGGCCGTCACCCAGGGTACCTGAGCCTTGTGTCTTTCTGACACTGAAGAAGTTTCGAGGTATTTCAGGTTTTAAGAGTTGCACTGGCATTTTCTTGTGAGTTGGTATACTTTTCCTGCTCTCAAGGTTTCTCCAGCAAAGCCTGTTTAAGCAGCTCCCTGTCCCATCTTCCTCCAGGTGAAACAGCCAGTGGTGCAGCTCTGGGCTCTGGGCGTGTGCTGTGGAATTGATCTCTGAAGGTATCTGGGTTAGAAATGAGCCTCCAATCACAGTTTATTGTTGGATTACGGTTTTATTGAATGTGTGTTTTGTCATTAAAGAGTGCAGCCACTGATGTTTTATGGTCTGGAATCATTAAATATCTAACAAGAATATAGATTGTGGTTACATAAACATGTTTGTGTGATCCGTTGGCAACTAGCTGGGCTACTGGAGTGAATGCAGTTCAACTTCCCGTTTGATACAGGAGCTTTGCTTGCTCTGCCACACCTTCCGCTAGACCAGGTTGCACCAAGCCCCGCCCAGCCTGGCCCTGAGTTGGGAACAGCATTAACCATACTAACATCCCTGTTGAATTCGGGCGGGGACTGGGTGTGTCTGCTGCCTGCTGATAGAGGCTTTTGGATCCATGTGTGGATTTTTGTAGGAACTGATAGTCTAAAAAATGCAGCTTTACACTGGATTTGTGTGCCATTTCACACAGGAAAAATGAAGATGATTATATTAAGTGTAAGGCATAATTTTTCACTTTTAAAAAGTTTGCATATTAAGGGCCTAGTAAAGTTCATGAGATTAAAAAACACCAGTTCAAAATGCTTAAATTTTTTTTTTTAAGATGATTAAAATATAAATGTATCAGAGATTCATTTAGTGAAAGGTAAAAACCTTTGTGTTGTGCTAGAGCAGCTGCTTTGAAAGCAAGTCCCCTGTCAGGTCCTTTTGTGAGTCCTTGCTGCAGGCTGCTAATTGGGAATTCAGACCCTTTCTTGTTACTGGACAGGGTTGTCAGACATCCACCGGGGACATGATTTTTAGTGGCTCTCTTTTGCCTGGTAAGTTTTGAAGTACTGCTGGAAAGTAATGGATTCGTGTGGGCCCTGACCTGAGGATAATGAGGATTTGAAATTAAACCAACCCGCCTTGTTCTTTTGCCAGTGTCAGGGCCAGTGTCCTGCCACTGGCAAAATCCCATGCAGAGAATCATTATTCCTTTGTTGTATGGTAGTTTGTGCATGTCAGAAAGTGGGGTACTTGTTTAAATAAAATCTTGATGTCTTAATTAATTAGTTTGGTTTCTGTATCCCCAGAGGGAAGAAAAAGAATTCTGCCAGACTTTTCTGTCGGAATTTTCTGTTGAAATTTCAGTAAGTGTTCAGTTTGGATGCAGATGGTCTTGGTGCTGGTCTGTCATGCAATATCAAGATTGGGTGTGGTTTTTGGGGTTGTTTCATTGATGGGTTTTTTTGGTTTTTTGGGGTTTTTTTGGGTTTTTTTTTTCATTTTTAAAGCTAAGTCCATATAGGAGAGTCACTGTCAGGTCACAGGTTGCTGCAAATGCACCAGTTACTCCCAGTCAAAGCTTTGTTCAGGTTTTTAATAGCAACGTGTACCAAATGATTTTCTTTTTCTCTGCTCCCACCAAAGATTAAACACTTCTCTTGTCTTGTCCAGAGAAAAGCAGATCAAAGCAGATTCCCTTTAGAAAAAGAATTTCCTTGACTGTAAATGCGTGGCATGTACAGATGATTCAGCAAATATGCCCTCCTGCCCTTAGGGTGTTAGTGGGCATTGTGGTATCGGGTTGAAGGTTGGACCTGGTGATCTTGGAGGTCTCACACAACTGTAATGGTTCTGTGATTGCTGCATGAGACACTGGATGAGTGTCAACATGGTGCAGAAAACAATGTTTTGCTTACATGAATTCTTTTAATGATATAAATAGGTCTGAAAGGTAAATAAGGACAAAAAAGTCTTGTGCAGTACAGCAGGTCCTCTAAATGGAAGTTCTTTTGCATCCTCAGGTATTTCCAAAGCTCGCAGGTGGCCTGGTTCAACACACTTGTTAAAATTGCTTGAGTATATCTAACTGCATGGAGTTCAGTGGGTTTCTATAAAAATAGATCACAATTCACTTGGAACACTTAGTTTTTTGAAACATGCAGTAAAAATACCTTGTAAGCAGATTTTCAGGAGGGCAGCACCATGGTTTGAGCCTGTTTGTTAGTGGTCTGCTTTCAGCATTGGGCTGGGCGTCTGGACTCCTGGTCCCTTGCACTGTCACTGATGTGTGGGTACCTTTGATCCCCATGCACCACTCCTGGTGTCTGCGTTCTGACTTGCTCATTCCAGTTTTGTGTGCTCTTTTCTGCTGGTTTGTCCACATGGAAGAGCGGCATCGTTATAGTGTCCCTCTAAGACAAACTTGTGCCTTGATGAAATTCTGCCTGGTGTTTTTTTCTGCTGAGTGTGCCATTCCAGCCAAGGAAAACATGAATATAGTCCCTTTTCTTTAGAGGTCTGAAATAGGACCTAAATCACTTTTGTAAAGCATTTAGTATTTTTCTGCTGTATGAGCTTATGAATACCATAGTTCTCCAAACTCTGCGGTTCTTGTAATGCTTATTGGTGTTTGCTTCATCTTATGATTCCTTCTGTGTGAGAATCCTTGCTCAGCCAGGAGTGCTCCGTAGGACCAGGTATGCTCCATGAACTGACGAATGCATTTCAGCCAGGAGAGTCTTTGTGATCCAGTCTGCATAGCCTTCTTTTCTCCAAAAGCTTTTAGGTTTAGTTGCTCTAATTCTGCAATCTGTGGAGAAAATAATTTTTTTTTTACAAATACACTGCATCCTGCAGCGAGGGTTGAGAACTCTGTGGGTAAGAAAAGGCACAGTGTGATTTACTCCTGGATTTGGTGAGGAGTGTGATGGACACATATAAAGTTCTGAGCTGGGTTCCTAGGCTGCTTGTGGTGAAGCTGAAAGGAGATTTTAATGTCCCTGCTTGAGCCAGATGAGTTGTAACCAAGTGACCTTTTAAGTTTGTTTTCTGTGCTGAACTTGCAGAGGAGAGTGGAGATTTGGGTCATAGCCCTGGTGCGTGGTTTTGTTTGCATTGCACAACTGAGATTTTATCAAACATTGTTGGCAAAATTGCCACTGACGATTTCAAGATTAGTAAGATTATTGCAGGAATTTTAGTGAGACTTTCCACATTCTGTTGCTGTGGCCTTCAGGAAGTCACTGTGATGTCCTCAGAGATCGAGCTGTTTCCTTGGGGTGCTCTCAGCTGCCTTCCCTGGGGGTGATGGTGACAGCCCTCCAGACAGGGCGCCCCACTTGGATTCTCCCTCTTGGGCTACCCAGCATTGTTTGGTGTTAGGGAGGTGCCAGTCAGAACAGGATAAGCCAATTTGGGAGTACTCTTTTCAGGAGGATGATGTGGAATAGTTTCCTAAAGCACTTTTTTTTTTTTCACTCAGCCATATGTGGATTGGTTTAATCCTCCAAGTCAAAATTAGAATCAGCTCAACTCTTCTGCTGTGGAACTTGGTTTCAGTTGCTGGGAGATTTGGGAGAAGCCTAACATGGTTACTAGGCTTGCTGTGGCCAACACTGGCCCTTAAGTAGGTTCCACATACTTGATTTAGCTTTGGAACTGCAGATTCTGGTTGATTTTTGCCCCGCAAATGGGGAGAATTAAGAGCGGTGTGTGTTTGGGTGATCGTGTGTGTGTAGCACACAGGGCTCTGTCTGTGAGTTTTCATTCAGGAAACCAGAAATGCTACAGTTAAAACATTGAATTAAAGGTTTGTTGTCTTTTCCATTTGGATTTGTTTTGCCATCAAAACAGTGAGTTAAAGATCTGTTATCTTTTAGTATGTTATGTTTTGCAAACTTTCAGATATAATGAAACTAGAGATGAGGTGCTCAGTGGATGAAATCGGATTCACAGAGTCTCTATGTGCAGGTAACATTCCAGTGGGATCTGGTTTCTCTCCTTGCAGTTAGTGGAAATTTACCTTGCTGGCGCCTATCGTGGGTTGGAATCAAGAATGTCTTTACACAGAGAGAAGGGAAAAAAAGAGCCAAACTGTGCCCAACCAACACTCCCCCACCGTGACTCAGGTGAAGCTCTCTCCAGGTGAAACCCAAGCTCGCTGGCCTTTCCCCTCGTTGCCTTGGCGATGGTCATTTATTGCCACCGTCGGCTGAACTTCCGCCTGTGTGGGCGGAGGCAGCGGGCGAGCAGCGGTGCCTGGCGGAGCTCTTGGCGCGGGGGTCCGCGGTAAGTGCAAGTGCAGCTCTCGGGGCCGGCGCGGCGGCCGCGGGGTGACGGCGGGCTGGAAGCCTGGCATCCCCCATGGCCTGTGTGCGGCTCAGAAAGTAGGGGTGTAAACCTGCCCACCTGAGGCTGCTCGGAGACGGTGTTATATACCTTTAGAAAAACACGTTAAACGTTTTTAATCTTCCTGGTCTGCGTGACAGCTGTTCAAATATTGGTTTGCATTGATCCAGCCGTTGTGCCTTTCACACTTGTCTGTTCATTTAAACGAGTCAGCCTTCTAATTTTATATCCCCATCGATTGTTATTTCAGGCTGTTCTCTTAATGCGTACGCTACATGTGTCATGGGATTGTCCTGTTGGAAGCTGACATCCGCAGCTTTCCTTCTTTCACCAGGCTGGATTGCTGTGGCTTTCTTTCAGTGTGCATTCAGAACATACAGATGTGTATTGCAAAGCTTTTTTGGGTTGGTTTTGCAGCACTTCTAGGTCGGTGTGGCTGATGCTGGCTGAGTTGTGTCTCCTGGATCACCCTTTGAACGGGCAGCATTTCACCCTGCCTGTGTGGGAGAAGGCTCGGGACACTGTGTTTGGCCTGCATTCTTTCTCTTCTGCTGTCACAACTCTTCCCTAAACTCCCCAGCTCCGGTATTTTATTAATCCAAGGGCAGGAATTAATAAGTTTTCTTTATGTGAGTGCTTTAATGGGTCTTAGAAATTACTTGGCTTTCCAGAGCACCTGAAGAAAGTGAATGTGGTGTGTGTTTAACAAAGAACTAACAAAATGTGAATCATACAGGTAAATATACATACAAAAGTCTCCTAAATCTGGATACATCTGTTTTCCTTCGTCTTTTCTGAGGTGAATTGAGGTTTGTTCACTGTTGATGAAGTCTGGGTTTTGATCTATAATAGGCTTCCAGTTCCACAGCTTGGTTCCACCTAAATAAGCCGAGTCCTCTGAAATGGCACTGTGAACTGTGGCTAAGAGAACACAAGCTGTGTAGAGGTTATCCTTCAGCAAAGAGGAGAACTCTGCAACCTTTGACATGTTTTGGGAAGGCAGGAATATGTAAGCTTCATGTTAATGATTGGACAGAGCAGAAGTCGGTGTGGACGTGAGGCGCAGTGGAGCTCAGCACTAATAGGTAACCCGGCCCTTCAGGGCAGGCTGCTGCAGCAGCTGGGGAGGCCGTGTGTGGGGGCAGGACAGGAGCGTGGACAGGGACAGCTGCTGAGTGTCCAGATTCTTCCTTGGCAAGTGGTGACTCAAGTGGCCAATGACTTCTGAAGCCTTGTCTCCCCTTAACTGTTCCCAGGTTGCCATTTCCTGCCTCCTGATCACTGTGATGTTGCAAGGAGGAGAATTTAGCTGCTCATGGGAGGATGGGGTGGGATGATAAGCAGATGAGGGTGGGTGCTGGCCTCTTGGGTGCATTATTTGTTGGGTGATTCATCACTGATGGAAGTCTTTCAGTCCGGATACTGAACTGCCAGTAAATTGTGCTCTGCAGCTTTTGTGTGCATCAGGTCGCGGTCTGGACAGTTTGAGTGTGTGCTCAGCAGTGTCAGTTCACATGGGACTAGAAGCTGTTCAGCTGAGAGAAGTCACGGTTACACCATTGCTTCTGGCATCTCTTTCCTTTTTAAGATACGGCCGGGCTAATGAAGCAAGTGCTTTTTTAGAGTACAACAGGGTGTCCGGGGTCGGTCAGCCGCGGGGGCTGGAGGAGGAGCTCGTTTCTCTCGGTGTGGCTCCTCCCCGGGAAGCCTTGCTCCTGCCCTGTGTGTACCTCGTTCTCCGACTCGAGTCCCTCAGAGCTGTGCTGTGTCTCTGATCAGCCTTGTTACCCTGCTTTGCTTGCTCTTGTTTGTTTACTTGAAAATTAGGACTGCAGCTGTATGCTTGTTATCCTTCAGCCTCGCTGTCTGCCATGTCGGACCCCTTCTTCTTCTTAATCCTCCCAGTCTGTCTCCTTATCCCATTCTCTGCTTGTGCAGAGATGCTGGGGATCACTTTATTATTTGGGGTTTGGATCTTCTCACACAGAACTTTTCTGTGGTTAGTGATCTCTGTCATTGCGCCCTGGGTTTATAGCAAAAACCGACCAAAATCCTAATTATCTTGTAGAGTCTTTTCAGAGAGGGCTGGGAAGAAACCTGCGTCAGATAAGTGGTACTCTGTGAGTCCCAGGCTGTGCCCAACCAAGCAATCCTTTATCTGATTTTTTGGACAATGTGGTGAGATCACCTTGATGTTGCTGTAATAATTTAACTCCTTTTTTGTCTAGACACAGCACACTTGGAAATAAAGGATGAAGTTGTGATACAAGGAGTCAGCAAAAGTTAATACATATGGTAGACCTCATCACCAACTGAAGAGGTGGTTTGATTATTTTTTAAAACATTACATATATATGTATACATATTTCATGCATATGAAAATTGGAACAAACATTTCCAAAGCACTTGTTCTGCTTGTTAAATTGGAATATTGAGGAGAGGCCGAGAGCCTCCTCGCAGGAGGGAACAGGGTCATAGCTTCTGGGATACTTCAAGTGGATGTGACCCTTCAGGTATGTTTTTGAGAATGTGTTTAGATCATCTGGAGCATCATCTTTTGTATCTTGCAAAACTCAATTAGGGATCTTCCAGTAGTGGGACCTCCTGTTGCCTTTTTTTCCTCTTTTAAAGATAGTGGGAAGAATTGTTTGTTTGTTTGTATTTTTCTTTGATTTCTTTTGAATCAGTTAATATGCAGAGGTGCCCTCAGTGCAGGAGGAAGATGCCACTCTAGCAAAATTGATGTTGGACTTCGCTAGAGGGAATCTGAGTAGCACGGTTAATATAGAAACAACTATTGCAGCTTCTCTAGCTCTGCTTCAGTGAGGTCTGAACAGTCTGAGCTTTTGCTTGGTATTTTCTATGCTGTCTTCTCTTATTGAAGGAATTCTGTTGATCACAATTTGCAAGTTCATTGCCTTTTGTATATTAAAACCAGGCACATGGTATGTAGGAAAAAACTTCAATATCCATTAATGTGAGTCCATTGAATTGTTCTTTTTCACATGTTGTTTTGTTCACTTCTAAGGTAAGCTTTGGGCTCTTTTGGGGAAAAAGATCCTGTTCCCTAATTAGAAAGTACCTTGCAGTGTTAAGTGCTGCTGGGGAGAATACCAAACGCCAGGTTTACAGGGAAGATTTGTGTCTCAAGTGTTGTTTTGCTGCAGCCTGGTTCCTCAGGCAGGACATGTGCTAGCGTGGGACTTGCCCTGCAGACAGGTTCAATGGGACTGTTGTTTGCTGATCCCCTGTCTGTGCCTCCTTCCAGAGGGGTGAGTTGGGCCACCCAGGTATGGCTTTACTTTGGGGCTGGTCCTGACCTTGCTCACAGTTGGAAAAATCTGTGCCAAGACAGCTGACACAAAGCTGTGTCTGGCTTTCAGCTGTTTAAAGCAAACAGACCGGGAAAAACCTGTGGGAAAGTGTAATTGTTTTCTGAACAGGCTTCAAGGAACAGAGTCTCAAGTTACTGTAATTGAATCCAGTATCTTGCAGCTCTGGGAGGCTTATCAGAGGAGAGAAGGTATCACTGATATGGGGGACTGCAGAACCTGTTTCTGTAGAAGTCTTTCCAGGTTTCATTTTGGTGGCCTCTTTGTGTTGCTCAAACAGGATGAAAAAAACAAAGTGAAAAAAGGCCATTTTCGTTGATGTTCCTCAGGCACTTTATGTAATGAAATGATAAACTGAACATCAGGCTGATGCTCCAGTGATGTGCATCTGCAGGACTTGCTATCTGTCAGTGAATGCTGATTTTGGGCTCTCCTCATACACCAAGATGGTGAGACAGGCTTAAAAAATTCATTTTAAGTATTTATTTTTAACTGTGCATCCTTGATTTTTACACTACAGGCATTACTAAAATGTTATGAATAATTTCACTTGTGTTTGAAGAGCTTCAGTGTCAGTGCAGAATGAATTTGTGGCATATGGATCACTTAGGATGTGCAATGGCCCTGTTCAGCAAATACTCTTCTACTTTTATTACTATTATTGTTACAGTATTATTGCTATGATGTTATTACTGTTATCTACTCTTACACACTGCCTTTATTGAACTCTTAACAGCTCTAACTGGAGTCGAGTACTTCTCATGGCTGGATTCAGATAAGCCTTCCAAGAGGCGGTTCTTTTCCAAATCCTCCCTAGGAGAGACTCTTGCTATCTGCTAACCTCTTGCCAGCTGCTGATTTTCAAAATGGCCTAGAGAATAAACGTTAAACCCACTTTCTTTTCTGTCACAGGAGGAGTCTCGCATCCTCAGGGTGAAGGTGGTTTCTGGCATCGATCTGGCGAAGAAAGACATCTTTGGAGCCAGGTGGGTGTTGTGCAGGGCCTGTGATCCTTGGAACGTGATCGGCTTGGCAGGGCGAGGGCCCTGCAGTCCCTGCAGGCGCTGGGTGCGTGTTGGCACAGCTGTTAACGCAGCTCTGGCTGCTTCTGCCCGCTCCTGCCTTCCACTCTGCGAGCACAAGAGGCAGCTCAAAGCCCAGGCTTGCAGAACCCACCAGGTAATAGCTGGGGGAGAAGCTGGTGCTGTAGCTAAAATGAACCCAAATCCAGTAATTTTCTTTTTCTGAAGGTTAATTCAGGCTTGACATTTGTGCTCTCTTTAGCCTAAGTGTGACAAAATGCTCTACTGCAAATGTTCCAGTCTACTTAGAAGGGTTTTATCTGTTTGAAATTAGTGGTATCCAATTTTAGCTTTTATTGAAATGACTAATTTCTTAATGTATAAATGAGACTCCCTGTGGGTTTTCCTGTATTTATTTAATGATGCTTACAAATTGTTCATTAGCTTGTGTATCTAGCTTAAAACTACATGAAAGCAGCAATTAAAAGTTTAATCAACTTTAGTATTTTGGGTGAAATTTGCAACAGCCCTTTTACTGGTTTGATTTCATGTGTCCAGGGTCCATGATGGAGCTGGGGAAGGCAGGCTCCGGGCTGCTGGTAGGATTGTAAGTCATGCTGTATACTCCTTTTGTGAGCAAGGCTGCTTGAAATGTGGCTGAATTCTTTAATTCATGTGTGTCCTGTCACTGTGGTTCGTGATGGGAGGAGAGCACATGTGGCTGTGGCTTTGCAGGTGACAAAGATAGATGTTTACCCTGTACCTATTCTTTTAAGTCTGCTATCACTGTTTCTAGTCCACTTTTAGTTATGGTATATCTGGTTTTAACTATTGGAAAACTTGTGGTGATAGCTGTACCCCTGGAGCTATCTCCTCCAGCACGTGTACTGCCTTGGAACTGGATTGGCTCACAGCCTGTTCTATTCCCCTGCTCGTAGCAGTGGCTTCCTGATGGGCAGAGACAAATCATTGAAGGGAGTTGCTTTCATAAATTAATCGCACAATTTAAAAAAACGATCTGGCTCCTAAATGCCTCTTCAAATGACCTGCCTCTTCAGCACGTGCATGTTGGCCAGCGGGAGAGTGCTGTGTGCATCCTGGCCGGGGGAGACCCCGGAGCTGGAACAGACCTGCGAGCAAATTCCCAGAGCCACTTGACTGGAAGGCAGTTGCTCAAGTAGGGGAGAGTTCATACTCTGTTGTTGCTTTTTCCTTTTTCTAGCTTATTTGCAACGGAAGTTTTTCCAGTGTAGTGGAAATGAAATGTTATTAACAGTGTGGGAAGGGAAAGAAATCAGTAAGCACACGTGGCTCATGCTTTCCCTGTAATTGGAATGAAGTGCGCTCCCATAAAAGCTGTGGGGTGCAGAGCAGCTGTGGGCAGATGCTGAGATGAGCGCAGTCACTGTTGGATGCAGAGCCAGGTAGGTGTGTGCCCACCTGGAAGGAGGGAACGGCCCCCAGCCGGGCAGAGCCGGTGGCTTTCCGAAAGCGGCTGCTGTCAGTGGCAGCGCCCCGGGGCACGCGGCGGGCAGGCCCCGGAGCGGCGCGGGGCAGAGCGCTCTGGTTCCCCCGTGGAACATGCTCTGCACCTGCCGGAAGGAAACCCTCTATGGGACAGCGAGACAAGGCCTTGTCTGCAGGTGTGGCTGGTGTAGGAGAGGGTGCTGGCATAGGAAGAGATGAAAGGCTACTCAGCAGAAATGTGCTGGATAATCGGTAGTTTTGTTTGTGAAACCGTAGTGCTGATGCTCGTACAGATACGTGAACTGAATATCGGGCTGCCAGGTGTGGGCACAGGGTATCGGTGTATCCATTACAGTGGATACAGAAGCTGTTTGATCTCGCTCTGCGAGCCCGGGGCTGAGCTTGGCAGCAGAGGGCGCCAGAGAGTTCCCGCAGCTTCCGCCGCGAACCGGTACCACAGGGCTTCCGAGCAATTCAGGCTTTCAGGGTTTTCACCAAAATTAGCAGCTTTTTACCCATTTCTGCATGTAACGTTCTTTAGGATGCACTGGGTATGTATTTCAGGAGCTTTAAATGGAGAAATGCTGCTTATCCGAGGATGTGGTCTTGCTACTTAGTAAGAGGACTTGGTAATAATTCCTGATGGTTCATGTCATAGTAAAAAATTATTCTCATCAGATAATTGCTCGATGGAAAAATTTATTTGTACAAATACAGAAACATAAGATGTTTCTTGTTGATTGAAGAAAGAAAGCTTCTGTATTCAGCTCCTCAGCTTTCCCACCTGCCTGCTCTCTACTGTGATCTGTGAGTTTACCTGAATCTGGTATCTTTAAAAGAAAAAAGGGGCAAGTCAATAAAATAATCTAAGGAAAATAGTTTGGTCTTAAATATTTAAGGCAGAACTACTGTGCTGAGCTTTTCTTTTCCAAAAGCCAGGTGTCATGGAGTTCTTTCTCTCCTTCCCCACCCCCGGTGGATTTTGGAACTTAGGATATTTTGGGAGTGTGAAATGGCATAGGAAGATCTATGTATACATCAGTCCCTCAGCTCCAGGGGCTGATGTATGCATACTCTGTTAGAGCATTCATTTAACCTTTGCAAAAAAAAATGGCCTCAGGGGGAAAAAACCCCATATTTACACTTCCATCTGTTTTGGAAGATTAAAATATTCTTTATGCTCTGGAAGACTTCCAAAAGAGCAAGAAAACAAAAGAAATCCACCTTGTTACCCTTTATTAGAACGTAACATGGTAAAGGAAGGTGGAGACACTGGAGGTGGGGTTTGAGGTGTAATTTTTAACTCCTTTTTTCACCCACAGGCACTTCTTCGCAGCTGTCTGTGATGTGAGTCATTATCTCTAGCAGCTCTTTGGTAAAGCCTTGCTACATTTCTTGTAGAGTCAGAAGAGTGAGCCTTTCTTTGCGAAATAAAGCACTAGGAGGGGAATGGGAGGTCTGTAAAATGACTCTGGGATTTGGTATGGAGGAGTGAGATTTTGGGATGCTTAGGCACAATGGATTGCAAGTTTGGCTTTGCGGTCAAGGGTAAGGTAAAGTTTTGTTTTCTTTTCAGAAACTGATGTTCCTTTTTCCTTGTGTGATTGGACACTGTGTCACAGGACAGACTTGTATGACAGTGAGGTCAAAATCTTCCTTCTCTTTGAGAAAAACTCTTAATGGATGTTACTCTTACAGGCAGAAAGATGAAACCCAGAAGGCTCGTGCTAAAATAAAACCAGGGAGCAAACACAGCCAGTGTGCTCTGGAGCATTTCTTGTGGTTAATTGCTGTGTATTCTTATTGTACTTCTCCTTACTGTGCAGGAGTGGGAAAGTCACCGGGGGAATGGTTATTGGGATAAAATGATAGTGACTGTAAGAGGTTTTGCCTTAGAACATTGTTTTTACTGCTTTCCATAAAATTTGGTTAGAAATAGCTCATTATAATTCTAATCTTCTTTGATGATACATGTTTTGGGAATTTGTTTCCCTCATCTCTTTGGAACTAAAAGTGACTAAGCAAAACATTGGAATTCTAAAAAATTTTTGGAATTTTTAAAGCTCCACTAAGTGCATGCACAGACAGAGTTTCTCTAAGTGTGTTTAAATTATTCTGAAAAGCATTTTCAGGTTCACAAAATTTCCTGTTGCCAAGCATAACCTGCTTTTCAGCCCCGATGTTAACTGCTGTCCAAGGGGCTCCCATAATTTTGTGGTGACTCCTTGAGATGAATGTTTTGAAGACAGTGTATGTTACTGATCTGAATTGGTGGTCTCGGAGGCATGCTGTGTGTAAAAGGCACATTTCCCCCAGTGCAGCCTGCAGTGTGCAGATTGACCGGAGTCTGTGCAGAGCAGCTCGGCTCCCGCAGTGCTGAGTACCTGGGCACAGGTGGGGTGACCCCCAAACCAGGCAAACCCAGAGCCCTCAGCCAGCCCAGTCCCATGGAGGAGGTGGCCCGAGGTCTTCGCCGTTCTCGACAGAAATCTGAACTGGTCATTTTGGGGATTGTTGAAACATTCAGCTTCTCTGACTTAGGAGTACAAGAGGGCGCCTGCCTTAAGGGCTCAATAAAGATGTTGTTCTATGATTTCCTGCACTAAGGAGAGTGCAGGTAGGTTGGATGGAGTGAGAGGGTGGGAAAAGGGGAAGGATGAAGATTAACTGATAGCCAGAGAGTGGTCCCCTCAAGACCAGGGAAAGAATCAGATTGGGATGTGGCTTTGAGGAAGAGGCTTCTCTGCCTTCATGTTGGAGTGTGCAGAATTACAAGAGCTGTTGATCAGTTCTTCCAGATATGTGAGGCAGAAAAGGGGCAGCACTAAGGGAACGGTTCTGTGTTTCTTACAGAAGCAAAATTATCTTGTGCAAGACTGTTCCAAAGGAAACCAGTCAGGCTGTTTTGAAATGCAAAGTTCACCTGCATGTGACAAGCCTGGCATTCACGCACTTGCATAACAAGTGTTACTAAATTTTATATGTGGGGAGGTGGTTTCAGCTTTTAAAATAAAAATAGAGTCATGTAGGCCTTAGTAGTTCCATTGTTCTTTCACGTGTGCCTGTGCTCTCCACCCCCTTCTTTTAGAGCTTAAAATAAATAAATAATACATCATGTCACTGGCAGAAGCTAATTTGAGACTTGCTTTCAAAACTGCTTCAAAAGTATAGAGCAAATGTGATTCCAGACTCGAGTGAACAAATGGGACACTGTTCATGGGTCCCAGTTTCACACTGCTCCAAAGTAATGTGATTTTTAAAGGAGGCTGATCTTTCTTGAGATGTTTTGCTGGAGTTTTTAAGTCATCACTGCTTCTGTTGTCTTCCAGAAGAGACTTTTAACAGACCAGTTGTTGTATTTAATTCTTTTGCAAGTTTTCCTCAATTTTACTGGTTTTCATGTTTTTGTCTAATAGATCTTCCGTGTTGGTACTGATGTTCTCTTGCAAAGATGCCACGTTTATCTGGAATACTTGCTGTTAGCTGGGTTTTTGGGGTGCAGTTAACCATTGTAAAGTTCCCTTAGTGTTTCTACTGCTCCTTTGACATGTAGTGTCTGTTCTCTGGCATCTCAATAACATTGTTTTGCTGCTGTAGTTATGTTCTTAGCTGGGGTTCTGCCTTCTTCCATTCTTTGCCCATTCTCTGCTTCCTTCTCCAGTGTGTTCAGTTACAATGTCTGCTCCCCAGGAGGTCTCAGCTGGTGTGTGTGTTTTCCTCTGTAGCCCGTTTCATTTCCCTGGTAGCTGTCTGGATCCCAGGAGTGCCGCTTGTGTTACCTGTGGAGCAGCTGCAGGGCAAGATCCAAACAACTGGGGCTGTACAAACCCCTGGATTCTGCCTGGAGCTGCTCAGTTAGTGACACCTGCAAATTAGACTGCTTGTTTGGTTGTTGGACTCTGAGCCTGGTTCTAAGTAATAAGTTTCTTAAAAGCTTTACAATGCTTTTTATTTATTGACTTCCAAACATAAGAATTTTAATATTAATCAGGTGCATTCTAGTCGCTAAGAGCTCCTGTAGCTGCAGGGTGAAGAACTGTCTGACTCTGTGGATGACCTGTGTGTTCCCCATGGCCTCTTGGGGCTGGGAAGGGACCTCTGTATTGCTCATGGGTCATTGCCTTCAAGTGGAACCGCTTCTGTGCTGTGTTCCCGTGCAAGCTCCATGCAGAGCTGTCCTGCCACTGGGGGTGGGCAACCTGGAGGGCAGAGCAAGTGGCTGCAGTGCAGGGCTGTGTGAGCTGAGTGGCTGTCCACTCAGGGCAGTGTCAGCTTTCCTTGGGCTGCAGTCTCCGTCCAGCTACGTGTTCATTTTAAGTAAACAAATGCATGTAAGTAAACAGTCTCAAATATCCAATCGTTTGGGTGAACTCCAGCTTCACCTTCAGGACCAAGAGCTTGGCTGCACAGCTCAGTCTGACTCACTCTGTCCCACTTTTAGAGCAGGCAGAGATCTCAGTAGTCTGTTCAGTAAAGGCAAAATTTCCTTACTGAAATTTGTAATAAACTTGATTATTCTCTAGTTTTTTAAAATAGAAATAGATTTAAAAAATAATCTGTGCCACTTTCACAGTTTTCATTTTCTGTAGGCAGAAGATTCATCCAGGGTATTTTAGCACTACAAAAATTGCAGTATTTCTAAGGGTTCCTGAAAACAGCATTGCCCAAGTATGGATTGATAACCCAAATGGGGGAGAATACCTGTAAATATTAGCATGGTACATCAAGCAATTCAAAGCAGCATCAGCATTTCTTTATAATCACAATGATGCTTTGCTTTTTTCTAAACATTGGTGCTTAATGCTGAACTTAATTGCAGATTAAGTAGATGCATTTATGTGCATCTACTGATAGGAATAATCAATCCAACAAGATGTCTTGTTTATTCTTGTTTCCACCTTTGTGGCATTTTATATTTGATACAAGGTACATCCAGTATAATGAACACACAAGCGCTGATTGTTCTGTAGTGATACTATCACAGTGTAGTTCCTAACATTCAAAAAGTATCAGCATTTGAATGACTTGGTTGCTAAATCCGAGTGCCTGGTGGTATTGTGAGTTTCTCTTGTTGATGCTTTCAAGAAACTTTGGATCATCATCCAGCAGAGTGTGCAGCAGCCTTGAGAGGTAAGCACCAGAGCAGGTCAGGGTCCTAGTTTTTCTCAGGCACCCATTTCCCCCTTCAAGCAGAGGCTGTGCTCCAGTTCCGCTTCCTGACATTGTACCTGTGTGAAGTTCATCTGTTCCTGCAGGATGCTCTTTCTTCCAGTTTAGAGCACAGAACCATGGAATGGTTTGTGTTGGAAGGGGCCTTAAAGACCATGCAGTTCCACCCTCTGCTGTGGGCAGGAACAGCTTCCACTAGAGCAGGTTGCTCTCTGCCCTGTCTGAATCACTGCTGATACTGTGCAGCTTGGTTTTATGGTTCAAAACAATTGTAACCACTGCTTCAAAATACTTCCTGTTGCACTTCCTGTCAGCCTCCAGGGGTTAGTTGCAGGCAGTTTCTTCCAAACCCCAAGGCTCCCATTTTTCCCTGCCTGGTTTTAATGGAGTGCCACGGGCATGCTTGTGGGCAGGAGCTGTGTGGGAGCAGGCAGTTCTTACTCGCATCAGGGACAGAGCTGCAGGGAGTGATCTCTGCTGTTCTGGACAGGGGTTAACTGAGCACATTCAAACACTCGTTTGCAATGTGTCAGTAGCTTACTGGAGTTTTGAGCTTTCACCAAAGACAGTTCCACTAGAAGTGTTTGGAGGTGCTGTTGTTACCCAGTTAAATGACAAATTCCTTCTGCAGTGCTCTTTGGCTGTACAATTGTAGGCCATTAAATCTGATGTCTTCTTTTGCAGTGACCCGTATGTGAAACTTTCCTTGTATGTAGCAGATGAGAACAGAGAACTTGCTCTTGTGCAGACAAAAACTATCAAAAAGGTACGTACATACTCTTTCTAATTCCATGGCTTTGGAAGGATTAAGAACACTGGAACACAATTGTATAACATAATGCAGTGCTAATTAAAATCTTTACATATATGTGTGGTAACTGGGTAATGTGGTTGTCTCCTAACCAAAATCTCAGAACAAATGCCTGCCCCTCAGTGTGTCTGGCCTGGAGACAGCACCTGTCGTTGCATATTGTTCCCTAAAGTCTGGCTGCACCATCCACAGGTTCTTTTTTCAAATTCATATTTCATTGAAAGACATATCTGAAATAAAGCACTCAGAAATTCTGTTCTAATTACCGTTTATCTGACTTTTAGCAAAAATGATAATTCTGTTCAAAATTTCCATTTTCAAAATATTTTCCTAATGTGGGAATTTAAAACCAGATGACAGAAGATATGCTGTAAGAAAAGCCTGAGATTTATTACATTTTTAATTAGATCCAAAATTGAGTTTTATTTAATTTCTTGATTTTAGTTTACACAAACAAAATTCCTCCAGGGGATATTTGTTGTTATTGGGACCCTACGATTTTGTAATTGGAATTTTTTTTGTTTTGCTGGTATTGGTGGCAGATTTCCCTGAACTCTGCAGTTAAGCAGCACGCGGAATGAATGAGTTATCAACGGGCAGTAGTGCCCTCAAAACCTGGGTTAAGCCAGTGAGTGCTTTGCTAAATTGCATGTACTCTCTCTTGCCAGCAGCAGTATCATTTGATGAGTACAAGTGTTTAAAATGTAACGTTGTTTTCCTTACTGCTTCATTTGAATTTATTTTTTACCCACTATGTTGTGCTCCTTCAGGGAAAAAAAAGCTGCAAGTTTCTCTGTGCCCACAAGCCCATCCCTGCTCTTCCCCTCATTGATTCATCTGCCCTTTACAGTGGTCCTTTCTTTCCGGAAGTAGCTCCTGCTCTGCCATGAAGTCCTGTATTCCCAATTTGTAGAGAGATGCACTATAGTCAGCCCCCATGTCCTGCATATGAGGAATCTATTGGATCTATAGCAAGGAGTAAGATAAACAGCCAAGATTCCCCTTCTCTGCTAGAACAGAACTGTCGTGAGTGTAAAGCAAATTTTTCCTGTCAGCTCTGCCCGTAAATCTCTGCTGTGTGAGAGTGTGAGGGAATGATTTGTCATGAGCACAAAAACATTGGACATATTGTCCAATTGTTTTTATTCTTGCCCAAGCTTGAATTGCCCAAATTACTGTTTGTAGTTCTCATCTCTTTTTTATCAATTTATTATGTCATGCTTGAACTCACTTCAGCTTGCAAACTGTATGCACGTTTATTCTGTGCATTTTAGTCAGGCTGTTAAAATCCTTGGGCTGAGAGGACACTGGAAGAATATCTTACTTATTCCAAGGAATAATATTTTTTTTGTTTGTTTTTGTTTTTTGAGGTTTTTTTAGGTTGTTTTTCTGTTTTTTGGTGGGTTTTTTGTTTGTTTAAAATTTTTTCTGTTTATTTCACAGTAGAAATCTGAGCATATTCTTGTAGCCCTAAAGTTACCTTCGTATTTAAAAATACTTTTTTTTTCATCCAGGTTTAAATGAATCTTGAGAATGAAATGTCTTCAGGTTTTATTTCTGTAGGTTCTCAATGATTTGTCTTTTAATCATCAAATTCTATTTATATTTAATGTCTATTTTAGGATCATCTGACTCAAATATCCTCCCACATTTGGTTTACTCAATAGAGAATTTCTAGGTGGCAATATATTTTTCAAATTCTTTTATTACATGCTTTTCTTTCTCTTCTGTTTCCCTAGAAAACTGTCAATTGCATGTATGTTTTTATAATTGCACACCAGAAAGAAGCATTAGATGTAAATATTGTTATTTCTTTTACAGACACTGAACCCTAAATGGAATGAAGAGTTTTACTTCAGAGTAAGTTTCTCTTTATTTGTGGCCATTATTAGAACATGCACAGCTGCTCTTCTTTTCTGTTTGTTTATATGTTTACTCCCAAGCCCTGCTTGCCCTGATGTAGTCACTGTTGTGTTTCTGCGGGGATGGAATGCTCAGCGGGAGTTGGCTCCAGGTTCCTTAGGAACTGTTTCCCAACCTGCCCTTATATAAATGTGAAGGGGGCAGTAACTTTACTACTGGATTGCAGACAATATTTTTCCAGAGAACAACTACTGACATTTAGTGTAGCTGTAGCTCCCACAGAAGCAGGTCGGGTAGAATTTCAGGGGTTTCAGACATTAATCTCGAGCAGTGCCTGAGGGCAGATGTGGCAGGTGGTTCTGCCCAGGACTCGTGCCCGGGCTCTGTTGGGAGCTCTGGGACAGCAGTGCCACCAGTGGGATGTTCCATGCACGGGCCTCAGCGTCGTGGTGAATGCTTACTGGGACACATGCACCAAACAGCTTTGCTGGGGTTTGCAGCTGAGTTAATACAGATCTAAAATCTCAGGAAAAGGGAATGGATGGACTACGCTGCTGCAAAACCTCTGGTATAGCTCAGATGCTCTGTTAAAACATCTTGAATGTCCTCAGCAATAATGGGACCTATAAAGTAATTTAGATCCTATTTTGTGTGTCACAGTTCTGATTTTCTCAAAACTGGCAAGTCCGTCTCCAGCCCACAGAATTCTCAGTGCACTGTGGTATATTATTTCTAAATTTTCTTAGTTAAACATGCTGGTCATAGTAGGCTGGCTTGCAAAACTTTTCTGAAAAAATATATCAACTGGATTAAACACTATAAAACTTGTTGTTGTTTAATAGCAGCTGTTTTGTCTTTCTGACAGTTCTTTTATGTTTGATTTTGTCTTTTTAAATGTTGGCAGTCTTTCTGCTTCAATTTAAGTAAATAATTTTCTGGAGGTATATTTGCTGTTTTCAGATGTTGGGGAGATTTCTGCTGGGTGTTTCAAGGGTGCACATGCTAAATGGGCTAGAGATGGTGAGCAGTGGACAGTCAGAACATATCTGAATGTGAAATTCTGAAGGAGATGCAGCAGAACTCTTGCTCCTCATAAATCAATCAATCGGTCAGTCAGGGAGCCATGTTAGTCTGTCCAGCCTGGGGCTGGGCTCCTCTGCCAGGGAAATGTAGTAACTGAACACAGCAAATAAAAGCTTCTGTGTCAACTGCCAGGCTCTTCCCAGTTGCAGTGAGGTTCTGGTGCTCCAGTTCAAGTAGTGATTTACATCAGACCTGTTAGTCCTGTCGTGTTTACTTTGGTTTGATTGCTGCCTGAGCTAGTACCCAGATACTGTTATTGTCCAGCTACTGAACTTGCAGTGACATTTGGATTTTGTCACAGGTAAACCCAACCAACCATCGGCTCCTGTTCGAGGTGTTTGATGAAAACAGACTGGTGAGTGCTTGTCTTGGTTGTGTTACGCTAATCACAAGGCTCTGTGTGCCCCAGCTGGTGGAAATACAACACAGCTTAAAGGTGTCGTTAGCCTGTTTCTGTGAGCATGCCAAGAAACACAAATAGATGCATAAAAACCATTTGAGTCTGGGACTAAAAGCGCACTAAGGTATGCCCTTCTGGGTCAGACCAAAACAGTCCTCCTCACCCAGCCCTCTGACAGCAAAACCCTCATTCTGTCCTTCTGTAGGTCTCTCCACTTCAAACCAATGAAGTCCTGACCTTTTTAGTCGCTGATAAAGCAGCTGCATTATCATTTTAGTGTCCCTTTCCAGTCCTTTAATGCTACTGCATCTTGCTTTGGGAGGTGGTTACCAGAGCTGCACCTTGTGTGCACAGTGCACGTGTGAAGGTTTGAGGTCATGGCGGAGCGATGCTCCGTTGGGTTTCAGCTCTCTGCCTCACAATGCTCACATGTTGTTAGTGGTTTAGCCGTTCCCTGCATTTGGCCAATGCAGCAGCTCTTCTGGAGCAGGCTTTCACCATCTGACTGCTGCTAGCTTCTATTATAGTTATGATCCATGGGAAAAGTGGCAGTGTCCCTCTGTACATCCAGGGTTAAAGGTACCACTGCGGTGGCACACTGGTGTATGGCTCCTGGGAGTTTGCCTTTTGAACATTGTGACACCATCTCTCTGTTCATGAGATCAGGAATTGACATTTTCTGGGCTGGGGGCAGTACAACATTTTCTAAACCTGGTGACTTTCTGAGGAGTAAAGGATCAGAGTTGTGAAGATACTTTCATTAAAGACAGTGTAAAAGCATCTGTCTTCAACAAATAGGTTCTTTTCTTCTATGTTCCTAATAAATAAAGAGCAAAGGAAACCACACAAGCTGTAATCTGGGGAAAAAGAGGACTTGGCACCCAAATGACTGAGTCTTTCCTCAGGAGGAAGTAAATTGGTGAACTGGTGGCACTGTGCCTCTACAGTGGCTGACCAGGGGCATATTTATTTGTATATAATGATCATAATGACCACTTGCACTATTCGAACTGCCGTGTGCCATTGGAATGCAAAGGTGCCGCAGGAACCGGGAGGTAGGTTAGAGAAAAAACTCATGCGGTGACAGCTGGGAAATGACAGATTTGGGATACTCATTTCAGACATACTGCTTTGGATTTTCGAGTTTGGGTGTGCAGTACTGGCCTTACCCTGGCAGTTTCAGCACTCTTTATTGTTGAACCGATTTGTGTGTATTCTCCTTCTGGTCCTGCCTCCAAAGTCAATCTGTCCTTGGGCTCGGAGCCTCCTGGCCAAGGCAGCACCTGGGGTTAGGAGCCGTGGCTTTCCTTGCAGGAAGTCTATGGCAAGGTGACTACTTTGGGGGGGTTTGGGATAGCAGGTTTCTATCAGGCTGTGTTTACAGAATGAGGAGACACTGAACTGATTATTTTGGCTTTACTCTCACATAATTATTGTCCATACTTAAATGGCTTTTATTTGATGGACTTTGTTCCTTCTTCTTGTTCCCAGATTACCAAAGCACACTGTCTCTGCAGGTATCTTTGCCTTTCTATGCCCTAGTCTCAACAGAGTAAATGTGATGCAGCTTCATTTTAGATGCAGACCGTGTTATTGAGTGGTATGTTTTAGCTGAAAAATAAGATAAAATAATACCAATACCTGTGCTTCTGCAAGGCAGTCTCCATGACCATTGCTGCGTGGAAGCTGCTCACATTTTTGTTGCGTCTCATAATCCACATAAAACAATGTGAGATTGTGCTGGCTGCTGGCAGTTTGATCAGCCTGTGCTGCCATGGCTCGTGGGATTGGTAATTTTCTGGCTTTTGGAAGCAAACTGCTTGCAAGCAGAGTTCATATGTCTAGGCAGAGGACTGACCTGCCACATACAGGTTTTCAGAGCTGTTGACAAGATTTAGGCTTTCCAGTTCCTGCATGGAACAGCTGTCCAGGCCCTGAGATGGAGCTGCGCTTCTGGTTAACCAGAGTTTCTTTTCTGGTATGTGCTAACAAGTGTGTGCACCCTTCATGTGTGAGTGCCCTCAGGGCACTGAGTATCTTTGCTGCAGCAGAGCTGATTTAGGGTGGTTGGTTCACATTCTGGCGTGTCCTGTCTGCCTGTCCTTCTCCTGAGCTCTTCTGGCTCTCAGAGAGTGTAACTGTACTCCGAGCTGGCAGTGCCACGCGTGGTGGCATTGCTGACTCCCTCGCTGGAGGCCAGCCAGGAGCAGGCAGTGCTGTGCAGAGTCTGAGACAAATCAGTACAAACAGGCATGCAACACCCAGCTCTGCTTTTCCCTCCCCTGTACCGCCTGGTAAATATGGAAAAGGAGCTTTGTGTCTTGCTGTCCTGCACGTTTCTGCTGGTTTTACTGTGTGAGAGATCTTTGCCATAAGTACGATTGCTTTGTTTGTAATTTGTAGTTACTCAGAGGGGACTGCAGGTTATGTTGCTGTTGGGGCTTTTTAAAGGCAAAAGTTTGTTGCTTAATTGTGTCATGAGCACGGTTAAAATTGAAAGCACAACCATGTTGTATTTATTCCTGTTCTGCCCTGACAGCCCAGAGCTGTAACACATCAAAATGTTGTGCTTGAAAGAATTTTCCTCATTTGCATGTGGTGTTGACTTAAACTTTTAACACAAAATGGAAGTGTTTTGTTGTAGTTATGTTTTTCTGCAAGTGCTTTCTCCAAGTGTGCCCTGTGAATCTGATGTGGTTTAGATTTATAGCAGTGCTGAGCGTATTCCCTGCCTCAGTCAGCTGTGAGAGCTCTCCCACTGGGGCCACTCCTCCCTGATGGAAAAGGAGCAGCTGGGAAGGTGCTGTTTCAAGCTCTTGCTGGCATTAAAAAAAAAAAAAAAAAAAAAAAAAGGGGGGGAAAAAACAAACTCCTCACACATTTACATTGGAGAGAGGGAACCAGGCCACGTGACTCCCACCATCATACCCTATGTCACCGTGTGTGTAGGAGCGCTGACTGCTCCTGCCCAATCATGCCTGGAATGCTGCTTGCCACTTGGGCTATTTCTGCTATCTGTCGCTCCCAGGGCTGCAGTGCTAACCGTTTGGCAGATGGGACACTTTTCCTCGGAGTTTATGTCTTTGGTTTTTAACTTCTGGCAGTGCCTGAATTGTCGCTGTTCTCCCTCTCCTTTTCTCCTCTCTGTAAAACCATGGCCCATCGGCTGCGGTTTCATTTTGGCTCTGGGAGAAGCAACACAGCCCCCGAATCGGAGATCCTTGCCCGGGAGAGAGAAGATGACTTTTTCATGGCATTCCACACCTTGCCAAGAAGAAGCAGCCCTCATGCGTTCTCGCGGCACGGAGCGGATTACAGCGGCGATGGAGATTTGCACGAAGCGGGCTCCTTGAAAAGGAGCACATCCATGTTTATCCCGCAGCTGCTGAACGGCATCGACATGCGCCCCACCAGGAGCTCGTCCATGCAGATCTCGCTCCAGCGCAAAGCTGCCGACGGCTGCACCGATGAGTGCGTGGCCCCGGAGTCTCCGGAGGAGATGCTTCCCTGGAAATTCTCAGACTTCAGGGAGGGCTACGCATCCCCTGGTGAAAAGCGCTGTTCTCCAAGCACTCCACAGGTGTCTCCTGAAAGTTCTTCACCCGGGCTGACGGAAGAGTTAGGGCAGCAGGCAGATGGAACTGTTTGCTGTAACCGTAGAATGTTTTGTAGTACTAATCCCCAGAGCGAGGAGGCTTTGCCAACTGCCCAACGAGAAGAAGCAAGTGAAGCGGCTTCAGGTTTAAACATAAGTGGTGTGAGGATTCAGCATCGGGCCTCAAGTGCAGAGGTGCCTCAAGTTACTCTACTTCCCTTTGGTCCTGAGGCTCCAAATAATACTCCCACCTCTGAACCCCGGCGCTGGTCCTTGCAGCATGTGCCAGATCTGTCAGCAAATTCAGGGAAAAAGTTCTTTGTTCTCCAGTTACAGCGGCCACAGACAAGCAGTACTGGCGCAGGAGGTGGAGGTAACTTCGGCTTTACTGGAACAAAAGGGGACAGATTGGTCAGGTACCCTCGGATACGGCTGGAAAGGAGTACTTCCTACCCTGTCCAGCCACCAGCAGAAGGAATTAGCCCCATGGGTGATGGGCTGAATTCGGAGCTGCCTGGAAACAGCAGGAACAGGGCAGCAATACCTAGAAGCAATTCAGTAGAGCGGATGCCTCAAGGGCAGGGATGCTTGTTTAAAATCAGACCAGATCAAAACGTGAGGCAGCAGCACTTCAGAATTCTTGTCACGCGTGGGCCTGAAGAACAAAGTCAGGGTGTTGGTAAGGAGGGTCGTGGCACCCCCGCTCCTACGGCAGCCGGCACTGCAGTAAGTATGATGCTGAGTGTGCTGTGCTGGTAAAGCACGTGTGCTGGTGGAGCACAGATTGCCTTACAAAGGCTGCCAGACTGGAGCCAACTGCAGCACTTCCATTGTTAGTGCTGGAATGTTCTGTGTTTCTGTGGAGCAAGCCACAAATCATCTTTATTTCTAATCTAATGTAACTTTGCTCTCAGTTATGATTACATCCAATGTAATATTTTCAGATCTTACTGTCACATGTTTCTTAATTCGCTGTTACGTCAGCTGGAAAGATTTTTTAAAATCAGAGCGTTCAAATAGCAAGTTAAATGTTCCTGTTAGTTTAGTTGGCTGTGACCTTGCTGCATGAAGAACTTTTCATGCACTCTGGTTTTAAAAACAAATACTTTGTCACTTTCTAAGTGTAATGGATACATGTGTACCTCTACACACTTGTAAAATGTGTATTGTAATGAAACAGTTTTAAGACTGTGAGAATCTTAGGGTAATTTCAATCAAAATACTGACTTAGTTAAGGTACCAAGAAGTCTGGGGGAAAAATAATCTTTGTTATAGTAATTTTTCTTTCTTCCTTTTGGAAGTGAAAAACATGTCATGGTTTTTGTATGCCACAAGTCCCAATCCAAGTTCAAGTGCAAGTGGCTCGGCACAGCTCAGTAAACAGTCTTGTTGTTTGGATTTGCCTTGGTTTGGTGTTAGGATGGCAAAATTAATCTTCTGGGTTTGCTTTGTTACAGCAGGTGAGGATTGACGGCTGATGTTTTTCAGCCACTTTTTCAAAGCCCAAAGTAGGAAAGAACTGAACGGTTTAGATTAGTCATTTGCTTAAATTGCTGTGCTATGCAATCCAACACGGCCCACTCGAGTTCCCAGCTCAGGCATGCTGTATGTAGCATAGAGAGCTCTGGCTCCAGCTGTGGCATGGTTGCTGAGGAGATTTCAGGCTCCATGACTCCTGTGCTCTCAGGCACTGAAATGCAGCACAGGGACAGCTGCTCCCTGCAGCAAGGCCAGGAGTGACTCTGCAGCTTTCCCGTGGAAAAGCTTATGGGTTCTGTGTTTTTCCTACCTTCTTTGGAGCTCTTCAAAGAGTAAAATAAAAAGAAATCCCTTGCTGGTACAGGTTTGGTTCCAGGACACATAAGGGAGCAGAAGAAAGCATGTCTGATTTTCCCTTTCCTCTTTATTATTCCTTGTTCCTTTCCAAGATCAGCTGTTCTATAAGTAGCTGTGGGATGTCAGACCTAGCACAGAGGCAGCAGAGGTTTGTAGAGATGTGCCCTGGGGTCTGTGCAGCAGTTCTCATTTTCCTAAAGGATCTGCCCCTCAAAGTCCCTGCTTTCATCCCCCCTGTGGTAACAATTCCCATCCCAAAGACATGCTTCAGTGTTCCCAGAGGAGCTTGAGGAAATTTGTTCCTCTGTGCTCTTGGTTTGAGTGACCGTGAGGAATGCAAAGGAAAGGAACTTACTGAAACTTAAACCTTTTTTTGTGGTGTTTCTCATCTTTGTAGTAAATCCAGTAATGCTGTGGGTAGAGGTGATGGATTGGGCAGGATGCCCTGGGAAGTGTGGGGGGTGGAAGCATTTTGGTGCAAGTTTTGTTGCATTTTTTGACCACAGAACATTACTTGTTAAAAGTGCCATTTTTAATCTGTCCCACAGAAGTTTGTTTGAAAGATCTATGATGTGTGTAAGGGAGTGCCTGAAATAGCTGATTTCTTGAGCTGAGGGGAGAGATTGCCGTGGTTTATAGTTGATAGTGTGAAAGAAAAAGAATTGTGGCGTGTCCCAGTGCAAGAAGTTGATGTGTATGTGATTGATATAGGGCCTGGGCCGGGGCTGGGAGCAGCAGCTGCTGCAGCCTGATTTATCTCAGAGCAAACATCCAAGCGGGCGTCTGCAGTCCTGCTGCTCCGAGTGGTTGTGACCTTTCAAATATCTGCTCTTTTAGACAAGTGCTTTGGGGCAGGCAGGATGTCTTTCATTACCAGACAGAGTAAAATATTAAGTAAAGGCTGAGCTCACATCAAGATGTGAAAAATTTTATTTGGAAGGCTTATTGCAAATTCTTTTGCCTGCTCTGATATTTTATATGCCGTGCAATAGAATGTCTGTGCGCTGTGCATATCCCACATACTGCTGTTGTTTATCATTGGGGGCTGTGAGTGCAGAGCTGGATTTGTGGGAAACGCTTCAAAAATGTATTGGACAACTGCTGGAGAGAGCTGACAAAGGCATCTTTGTGAGCAAAATACAGTGTGCCCTAACAAAGTGTTGCAGGAGTAGGACTGAATTGTATTTAGTAAACAAACAGAAGCGGCACCTCGGGGTTCAGCAGGCCTGCATTTCTCACAGCTCAGCTCCTTCTTTCTTAGGAATCATTTTAGAATAAATATCGCTACGAACGTACTGAGAATCTATTTGTGCTCCAAAGATACCCGCTGGGATTGGGATGCATAACCCAAAAAGAGCAAGCTCAGATAAGGGAATAAGGAATCTTCCTCTAGTGGAAGGTATCCCTGCCTGGGGCAGAGGGTTGGAACAAGATGATCCCTTGCAAGCCACCCCATCCTGGGATCCTCTGATAAAGGCAGCTCAGCAGTGACAAAGGCCAGAGTGCTGCATTGCAGGTTGCCTGGCAGACCAGCATGGGGGCACTAAAGGCAGCTGCCTCATCCTGGCTGCCACGTGGCAAAGCAGGGACTGAGTGCCTGAGCTCTGGCTGAAGCACTGCTCTGGCAGCACTTCCTTTCTGTCTGACTGGAAGCAGGGCTGGGTAAACATGTGCAGTGCACATGATGGCTTTCATACAGACTCCATAGAAGTGGTTAAAAAATTCATCTGACACATGTGGAGCTCAGTGGAATTAAGGTACTGCAAGTGCTGCTCCCAAGGGCTGTGACATCCCCAGACACTTGAGATGTGTCAGTGGTGGTCAGGAGTCATTTTTATCACCCATAGCAGAGCCAACTGCTGTTAACAAAGCTGTGCAGGGGAAAGGCTGTGTTTGCTGGAGTCCTTCTCTGGTAATTGGTAATTAGCCACTGACAATTAATCATGGCTGCAATGGAGATGAGGAAAAACATTTACTCTTTTTCAGTCATATCATAATGTATTCTAATGCACAGTGGATTTTGACAGTTGATTTTTCTAGAGGGGATGGATGCTTCCTTAGCCCTTTCATTCCACTCCCCATTTTTCTTGGTTTCAGTGACACCCCTTCAGCACAAAAAGATTGCTGGTAATCCCTTTGTGACATCCTATGGAAAAGATTTCTACTAGGGCAAAACTTTGGAAAGAATAGATAGTAATCCATGCAGAAAATCACTACTACAAGGCAAGTTTGAAACCTGGAACCATCCTCTTTTCTATCTCATTGTGAGACCTGTGAGTGGGATCAGTTTATTCGTATTGGGGTTTGTTTATTTGTGAGTTTGACCTAAGAGAAAGTAGCTCGGTGGGTTTGCTGATGGACTTAGAGGAGCTGCTGGGGACGGTTTCCTGGTGTCCAGTATACTGTATTACTCACACAGTGTAGCTAATGCTAAGTCATCTGTATAAAAGACGCATGTTTCTGCTCTATCCAGGATTAGAAATGTCTGTCTAAAGAACTCAGCACTTCTGTAGACCTTTCTTGCACGGGGAAAGCCTCGTGCAGGATTTCTGCCTTGGCTGGACTGTGAGGAGGCTCCATGACCTCCTCTGGACGCACTCCAACAGGTGCACATCTTTCTTTTGCTGAAAATCCTCACCTGGATGCAATGCTCCAGGTCTTCCTTGTGTCAGTGTGTCCCTTTTGGCCAGCTGGATTGGTACAGCTCACCTGCACTCTGGCGTTCTTGGGAGGCAGGTGTGTGGCAGGTGCTGGGCACCTTCCAGAGGCTGCTTTCTCCTCAGAGCTGCACAGGACTGATGCAGCTCAAGGGCTTTTCCTTCTGGATTGCACATGTTTGAGATTGCAGTCCTACTGCAATCAGGGATTGCTACCTGGACTCTAGCAGGCATTTCTAGGAAATAATTCATGTGGCCTTAGCTGGAGATTTAAATGGTTCAAATGAATAGTGCCGTGAATATTTGGCTCTCCACTTGCTGTGCAAGGAGTCCAGATGGCCATCTGGAAAGCCTCTGCTCTCTGCAGATAAGGACTTTGTTGACAGCTGCAGGTAGAGGATGATGAATTCCATTCCTTGGATCTCTAGCTTTTCTGTTAAGGACAAAATCAGTTCTTCTCAAAAAGAAATCACCTGCCCCCTTTCTTAATTCTGGTGTCCATCAGCTTGCAGGCCTGTTCTGAAGCTCTCTGGATGTTGGGGAGGGGGCAGGTGGGCACACTCAAACGTGGGCAGAGCAGGAGCTGCTTTTCAAGGCAGCAAGCACTGAGGACCTGAATGAGTTTTGCTTTTTCTTCTCCTATTGTGTGTGGAGGACAAATAATACATGGCAAGTAGTGTAAATTAGATTGCAGAATTAAGAAACCCATCTGTAATTTTTAGTCAAGTTTTCAGAGAGTCAAGAATTGGCAGTGCTGGCTTTTTACCTCATCCCTCCACATTCCCAGAGCTCCCTGGGATTCTGAATTTTGTGTTAGGCGTTTTTATTTTTCTCCCTGAAAACTGTATCTATTGGTATTTCTCTGTGAAGAAACCAGAATAAAACTCGGAGCAGCAGAGATGGAAATAGTATCACTTTTTAAAATAGCAGTAATAAACTCTTTGCTCCTGCGTGGAAAATCTGTATGTGAGTTTGGGTACACAGCAATCTCTAAAGTGGAGAATTTATAATGGAAATGCTGACATGGGTTTAACGCTGCAGGTGCCAGCCAGAGCTGCCTTGGTGCAGATCTAGCCACAGGAAATTACAGATAAGAAAGCAGAGAGTGTTGATTGCTTTTTGTGCTGTTCAGCTGGTTTTCTAGTTGAGAAAAGCTGTCAAGTAATGATGAGTTTCAGAACGTGCACGTTTTGTACACATAAACGGAACAGAAGTTCTGCACGTGAACTGAAGTTTTTAGTTCAGCAGCTATTCCAAAGCCAAATCTACCCTGTTTTGTTAGTTTCCAGATTAAATCTCATTGTAAAATATATTAGTGTATCTCTTCATCTGAAGTCCCATGTTTTATTCATCTTTCCATCTACCAAGATGGCATTGGGAGCTTCCAAAAGTCAGCAGTTACATACAGAAAAATAATTTAATTAAACCAGCATGATAACCAGCCAGGTTTTTGTCTCCGAAAGGAATGAAAAAATTAAAAGGGTATCTGGGAGAAGCTTCCAGAGCTGAAGGCAAAGGAATAAGATGAGTTGTTTGAATAAAATAAAAATTGCGCTGTGTGAGTCCAAAGCTGTCAGTGCTTTGGTGGAAAGCTGCAGCTTCCCTTTCAGCCTGGGCTGGAAATAACAACGTCCAGGCTGTATTTTATGGATTATAGAAAAGAATTTTTACTACTTTGTTTTAAGGTAGGAGTTTTATCTTCAATGAGAGAGAGATTCAGCTCTGAACGTCCATGGCCTGACACGATTGTCGGCTTGGTCTCAAGTGCTGTCCTTCATCCCTGTGGGAAAAGGGGAAAGGAAGACCCCAAGCCCTCTGAGCTGCAAAGGGAGCTTTGTCTGACCATGCCTGTGTGGGCAGGAGTTGTGCAGGATGCTGCCAAAGGCAGGGGATGTGCATCTGGAAGGACAGGCTGTGCTGCACAAGGGTTCTGTTTGCGTGGCCGCCGTCGGGGAGGGAGAAGCTGCAGATCCATCTGCCTTCTCCTGGTGCTCCTGGGGCTAGTGCCCCTTTGCAAAGGCAGGCTTTGCTGCTGCTGTGGCAGTGAGATGGTTGGGTGCTGAATAGCTGCTGGCTCTATTGAACTGCACTGGAAGTATGCTGAGGATTTTCTCCTGATTCCAGGATGAACAGTACTGTGGGATTATTGTTCAGCAAGCACCTGGAAGATGCTTTATTTTAAGACTAATCTTCTGATCATTAATTTTAGGAAATAAATCTGATGCTGACTCTGTGGTTGCTTCTGTCTCTTACCATGTGTCTGTCATATATCAGTGTCTCTCCTTGTTTCTGCCCTTTTTGTTCACCAGTCAGTCACGTGCAGTCACACCTATAGCGTTAAAAAAGAACAGGTAAAATGAGAAATACTAGGAATTACACTACAAGTAGTTTAAAACATAATTAATTATTAGTTTGGATGTTATCCAGGGCCTAAGTGTACTTTTGTGAATCAGCTCTGTGAACAAAAATTGCATAATGACAGTATATAATATAATAATAAATATAAATAAATACTAAATTATATTTCCATTTTTGAGCAGTTGCCTTGTCTCTGATATGAGGCTGGATACCAGCAATTTCTGAAAGGGTTTAGTAACACGTGAAGTACAAAAAAGGTTTTCAGTAATCCCTTAATTTGTGGTGACATTATTTGAGGTCTATTACGTGTTTTTAATTTACTGTGTAAAAATACCTGATCTTAACTGAGCAAGTGAAATACAATTTTTTTTGTTGTTTGCACATGGGGGGGAATGGCATGCTGGCTGAGTAGGGAAAACCTTCCAGGAACCATTGCACTGTGGGAACTGGTCTTAACAGATTTGTTTTGGTCTGATGTCACCATTTTTTAATATCGTTTTGGCCTTGCAGCAGCTCCCCAGTGCAAATGTCTTACAGGAAAGCAAAGCTTACCTGCTTTATATTCAGTGAGGGAACTGAAATCAATCTACTCTTGCTCTTGCCATCCCCCCAGTAAGCCTCACAGTGTTTTTTCCTTAGGGAATTAGCATTGCATTATGCTGTGGTTTGGGCATTTGGCTGTCCCTTCATGACGGTTCAGTTAAAAAGAGGGGGAGAGAAGGGTTTCTCTGGGGGCTTTGGCTGCTGTCCCTGTCTGAGCTTGTAAATCCTGCGAATTCAGTATAATAACTGACTGCCCAGCTTTGGCCAGCCTGTAGTAGGAATGTGAGATACTTTCCTTTCCCATTGAATAGATGTATCTGTATCCCCCTGTAGACCCTGAACTCTGTGAAATGTCTCAGTCATGTTGCCTAGCACTGCTCAGGAAGGCCCGGGAGGGTTCCTTGTGCCCCCAGGTGCCGAGCTGGCTGTGCTGAGCAGTGTTTGTGTCACCAGCAGTGAGTTCCAGAGGGCCCGATTGGGCCGGTGACATCAGTCGGGCTCCTTGTGCCAGGTGCAGCCAGAACAGATGCGCGAAGAGGAGGGAGGGAGGAATGCGGAGCTGCTGCTTGGCAGGGCCAGCTCCATTCTCCACGGAGCTGATGTGGGAGTTGGCACCGTGCATTCCCTTCCCAGCACAGGCAGGCTTCTGCAGAGGGTTCCTGGGAGCTCAGAGCTGGCCAGAACTCTTCCTTGTCTTTTGTTCTGCTCCTAAATTTAATGGGGATTGGTAGTTCTGACCAGACGTTTGCAGCCGATGGTGCTGGAGTTCCGGCTTTTCTTGTTTTTTGCTTTAATCGAATCATTGTGCAGAATTCCAGAATACAAACAAAATAAATTAAAAAATAAAGCGTGTAACAAACTTTTCAAGCTTTTTCCTGTGTTCTTGAAATTTCACCCAGAGAGTTCCTATTACCAGCTACCCACTGGATTTTCAACTGACTGCAATTTAAATTACCCACCATAAAAAATCTGTCAGTAAATATTAGTGACTGATCCCCATGAACTAGTCAATATAATCTCAGTTGCCTTTCTGTTACAAACAAATGTGTTGTTTCAGCCTTGAAAAATGAGCAGGTGTGAAGGTTCTTGGTCTCAGCAAGGAAAAAGTTCTTGGACATGCATAGGTGTAAGTGATGATTAATTTACAGAAGTTAGGAGTAGCTAATGGCCACTGATCATCATGTCAGCGGCCTAGGCATGCAGTACCTTACTGTTCCCTCTGGTCAGTGCACAGCCATGTTTCCCCTCAGGATTCTGATTATCACCCAGTAGAACGCCCTCTTGTGCCACAGAGAAGTGGCCTTTAGAACTCTTAGAGTGGATCTTGCTTTTTTCATAACATTAGGAAAATCATTAAAGCAAAAATATGATGTCACATATTGCCAGGGCTAATGCCTTCTTGAGTGTAAGTGCTGCTGGGATCAGCCAGTTGAAAGAACGTGCTTAGTACCTTTGGAAAATTCAGGCTGAATAAATGTCAGCGTGCCTTCCCTGATTCCATTCCAGCAATCTCATTTCCCTGCCTGCAGAGCTTTTCACGACTTTGATTTCCCTGCCACCCCTTCTCTGTTGTTTAACCTCAGCCCACATACCTAAAGCAGTGCATCATGATCCAGAAAAGCATGGTGATGCTCCTGATGTAACAGAGCTGGACAAAGGTGCTGCCTGGGGCTGCTGCTCCAGTCATCCCTGGCAGTCTGTAGGGCACTCACACACTGTTGGGCAGAGCAGAGTTTTCTCAGCACTGCTGCTGAGAAATTTTTAAACATTTTTAAACAAAGGCCTGATCCTGCAGTATTCCTGAGGTGAACTTAAACTGCAGTTTTCTGGACTGTTGCTAATAAAGATGTGCACCCTCAGCTTCCCCAGAGAGGGAGTTCAGCTCGGCATGCAGGGAGCTGTAACTTGGGGAGCTGGACACAGCCACCATGCTGGCATGGGAATCACAGCTTGTGTAAATGTGAGCTGGTGTGCCCACAGGAGTTTATTGGGGTTTCTTGGGGGATGAGGTAAACGTTTGGTTCCAAAGTGTCCCTGGTCCCGTGAGCTAGGTTGTCATGCTCAGGTTACAGTGGGGATTGTCGCGGGCATTTGAAGCTGCTCTGAGCCGTTGGGAGTGGCTAATGCCCCAGTGCGTGATGTGGATGAGGTGGGTGGAATCGCAGAAATGAGTGTCTCTGCTGGGGACTTTAGCTTCGCCATGAGTCGTTTTCTGTTATTTTAGTGCTGCTTTGCAGTGAGCAGTGTGCATATCAGGAGAGCAAATTCAGGAATAGTGCTCAGTAATGAAGGATATTATGTCTGTGTGATGGATGACTAAAATTGCATTGTTCTTCAAGATCAGTTCTTTGTTGCAGAGTTCTTGAGTTGAGAATTGCTCTGATTTGTATGAAGAATGCCAGTAAATTTGACCAGAGTCATGGAAGAGCTGCAGAATGAATCATTACTTAGGAAATTTCCAAAGTGTACTCACTTGCACTCGCTCATTTGCTTACTCAGCATGTCTGTGCAGAATATATACGCATTATGCCTCTGGAAGGGATGCACCCCTAATCCCTCTATTTTTCAAGCTGTTTATTAAAACAGAAGTTCCATTTTTGACAGATTTGGAGAGAGAATCTATGGATTTCTTCAGTTTTGTCTCTGTTCAATTCCCACAGAAGTCACAGTCTGAACGTTTTTTTCTTTCTCAGCTGCCTTCTTCAAGTTGCAGGAGGAGGTGAAAGTGTTTTAAAAGGTGATGACCATTTTAACTTTCCTGTTAAAACCTGCTATCCTGCTGCTCATCTTCTAGCACTCGTGCAAGAGCTGGATACATTCTGCATCTCAAGCCCTTCAGATCTAAGTTGCTGCAGTGCTCCAGGATATATTAGAAGCACTGGAATAGCTTTAGGGGGAATATAAATCCCCTTAGCACAGGAGAGCATTTCTACTCTAACAGTACTTGGCTTTTCTGAGGGTTGTATTTCTTCACTGCTTTCTGCCAAGAAAGCAGTTACACAGAAAAATTGGTTATGACAGATAATATAGTGGAATCCAAAAGTCTGAATATATCCAAAAATCTGAACTGCTGTTGATGAGAAAAAGAAACAGAGAAAGTAGGACATTTCTTTGAGCAGAAGGAAAAGGTAGGATAAGTAGATTAGTGCAGAGGAGAGGAGAAGAAATGGTAGCGGAGACAATAAGAGATCTTTTGTTTGAATGGTTCCTGGTGTCTGCAGCAAGACAACATTAATGAACTATTTGCCAGCTAATTATACTCCTTTTGTTCTGTTCAGTGCTGTAGAGCACAGCAGAGCTTCCCCAGCCTCCCTCGCCTGCTTGCCAGGATCCGAAGGAGCAGGTGCCCCTCCCTCTGGGAATGCTGCTGCTGAGAGTCCCTGGGTTGGCTCTGCCAGGAGCAGGGAGTGCTGCAATGTGCTCTGGGCACCCTCTCTAGGTAGTAGCAGTACCAAGGAAGAGGCTGAGCAAATAGAGGATTTAGGGGGCCTCTGTGCAAGTCCAGAGGCCCCCTGAAAGGGCAGCTGTTGGTGCTTTGGAGAGCCACCATCCCCCCTTCCTTGGAACAGTCCTCCTGCTGTAAACCTGCCTTTGTTTTGCTTGCTGGCTTTACCGAGCTGGCCTCGTATCCACAGTTTCTCAGCTTGGAATGCCATTGTTTTTGAAATTCTGTACCTTTTGACTCCTCAGCTATCAAAGGTACGCAGGTGTTTGTGTTACACATGGTGTGCCACAGCTCTGCACGTACTCGATGTACTTTGCTGCTGCTTCATAAAACACATTTCTTTGCTCTTTTGAAGAGCAACGTTTCCCAAACTTGGTATGAGATTTGCTTTCTTCCGCTATTTTCTGGCTCTGTAACTCGGGCAAGGAAGGTGGCTTGAGGGCTCTGAGCAAAGAGTTTCAGCCAGAGTTCTTTGGAAAACTGTTCTTGGCACAGTGCCCTTCTCCTGCCGTGGCAGAATGCGTGGGGTGGGCAGGGGAAGGTTGGGTTCCGCTGGGCAGAGCTCTGTGCGCGAGCTGCCGAGGTGGCACCTGCTCACGTGTGGCTTCAGAGACGTGAACTGCTCTGGCCACATCAGCAGGGTCCCGAGCTCCGTGCTCCTGGCCCTGCTGCAGCTCTGGGACTGCTGTGGGAGTGCTCTTTGGGTATCACAGGCTGCAGTTACGTGGATTGCAGAAGGCAGGTTTTTCTGTTACTCCACAGAGCAGATTATTGTGCAGAACGTTTAGAACTTAGTGGTGCTTACTGACTGTTGCATTGGGAATTTGAGCCCATTCCATTGTGCCTCACTGTTCTTTCTTGGGGAGTTACTATGAAACTTCATAAGAAGATTGTTTAATTTTTGTTCTGAGGGTTTTTTTTTTTCAGTAACTCCTTCATTTCTTACAGAACATGGGACAGAAGCTGTCCTAGTACATTTATTTTGTTATATACTTTCTACCTGTTCCTTCACTTCTGTACATTGATTCTGTTCCTATTTTCCACATCCTCTCACAGCTCAGGCCTGTTGTAAGTATCTTGGGCATCAGCTCCTTTTTCCTGCCATTGCAACTCCTTTACTTTGTCCTCATTTGGTTTGTTCAGTGTCTAAGGAGGAATGGCCTCCTGTCTTTCCAGAGGCTCTTGGTAATGGAGCGATGGTAATAACTGCAGGCACTGGCTCTGTCCATCACAGGTGGAGAGCCTTTGGTAACTGAGAGGGAGGAGCAGCCTCCTGTTTGCAGCCCTCCTGTGTGTCACACCTTTAATTACAACGGGCAGCTCAGTAGGAAGCCATTTTCCTGGAGTGAACAGAATGAGGCTTAACTGGTTCTTTTTTCCCTGACATTGTCCGAGTTTTCTTGGTTGTTACTGGGTTTTAGGAGTACAGCAGATCTTGGCAGAGGTGCCCAGTGTTTTTTGTTATGTTTAAATAAGCAGTGGCAGTGCAAGACAAATAATTCAGGATTTAAATAATTGACGCTTATGTCTTGCGATTTGCTTAATCTGTTTAAGAACTGATCCAGGTGTGGTTGACCGTGTGTGCCAGGAAGGAGACATTTCTCTCTCAGCTGTGCTGATTCTGGAGCACCACTGCCTCATCTCAGTTCTGGTCTGGCTGCCAGGACCAGGAGCTGCCTGCATGTTCCCTGGTCCCACTGTGGTGTCCCAGGCTGGAGAGCGAGGGGTGTGTGTGACACTGGGAGCCTCGTGTAGTGCCTTGTCCTCCTTCCCTGTGCTCAGTGTGTGGCACTGACACCCAAGCAGGCAGTAATTGGGTGGTAAAATGAAAGTTGAGAGGGAAGGCACCAGGGAAACTGTAATCTGACACTGTTGTATTGAGCTGCCTGGAGGAAAAGTCAGCGTTTGTTTACTCTGGTGGGAAGGAATAACAGGAGATCATTTTTAGGAAATAACCCGCCTGTGTCGTTTGTTCTACCTGCACTTAGAGATTTGGAATAGGAAACCCCCCCTCACAGACATGAGTTAGCGTTTTTTCCCTGTGGTTGCAGTGCAATATTCTTGATTAAGAAAATATCAGTGAAAATATCAGAGTCAGGTTGCAGAGATCCACTGCAAAAATATAGTCAGTTGCCATTATTAGCAAATGAAAAGTGGAATTTTAGTTATGCTTGGCAAGTGCTGCTGAAAATATTTTCCTTAAGAAAGAAGTGGTGATAGTGGCAAGTGGCAGAATTTCTGAAAGTTTATATAAATGAAGATAGTTTTATTGCAGTTCAGAAAGAAAGATTGCTAAAACTTGCCAGCTAAGAATTTTAGTAATCACATCATCAAATGGTAGAGGAATATCATAAAAGTATCATTGTAGCTTATTCATGAGAATGCGATCAGGAAGTTGATAAGCCTTAGGTGTAGAGAGACATCTGTGATGGCTAATTAATACTTTAAGGTTTTAGTCAAGAGCAGTTAAATGTGCTTTATTTCAATTAATAAAATTGTGTTTTGCTGCTAGTTTTTTGTTGGTTTTTAAATAATTGACAATACTTTCATAAGCACAAGTGCTCTTTGTATTTTGGGGTTCCTTTTCATTTTTAAAGCCTTTGGCTAAAGTACAGTTCAGAAGAGTTTTCTCTCCAGGTGAGACAGGTGATTTCCTGTAGCTGTCTGGGAAAGCCAGCAGTGTTTTCTGCTCTTGTATTTTTCCTGTTGATATGTGCAGCTCTTGTATTTGTGCTGAGGAATGTGGTGCTGTCTGAGCCAGACAATCTGGACCACTCCTGGAGCAGTTTTCCCAAACTTGGCAGCCTTGGAACATCACATCTCAAGTGCAGGGTTTAAGTATACTAGATCAGGAAAATTGGCTTAATTCGTGCTTAATTTTTCACTTTTGTTCTACCAGGGTGGCTGCTGAGTGCACAGTGGAGATGAGAATGCCCTCTTGAGAGCCTGGCATTTGGCTTTGAGGTGGGTTTATCCCATCTTGCACGGTGCCTTTGGCCTTTGGCTGTCAGGATCAGCGAGTTAAAGCCAGCTGCTGTGTCCCCAAGGGCGGGGTTCCCTATCCCTCTCTCCTCTCTCCCACCAAACCACTGCTGGCACATGTTCCTCATGGTGTTCCCTTCACAACCATTCTCATCACATTCCATGTTAACCATGTTAACTGCAGTGATTTGAAAGGTTTGGAAGTAACAGGGCTGTAATATGTTTAGAATAAATGTCAAGAGAAGATGGGCCCTGAACCTCAGCAGGCTGTTTCCACCTGGATAATAATTTAGGTACATAGCTGAAGCATGGCACAGCGGGGTTGTGATCTGAGAAAGGTGTGAACTCTGGTTTACTTTAAGGCCACTAAAGACCAGTTAAATTTACCATAGGGATCACATCTGCCTGCTCTGAAATGAAGCAATATCTGGATTGGAATGCGATGTCTCTTTAAACAGCACCCAGAAATAGCACGCAACGGTTTTCAGGTCGGGAAGCTGGGAACATCCTGATCATATCAAAATGCCAAGGGAACTGTAGGTGGGTGGAGTGTTGTTTGCCAGCCCGGTGTCTGGCCAGGGAGCCGAAGCACCTCTGAGAGCTCTGTGCCCACAGTGCTCCAGCCTCAGTTGCAGCCCCGGCTGGCAGCTGGCAGCAGTACGGGTCCTGGGGGCCTGCTCTCCTTTCACAGCTTCTCACCGGCTCTGTCCAGTGCTTCACTTTGGATGAGCCATGCCTCTGTGCTTTGTGGGTCTTGCTGCTTCCCAGGCCAGGGTGATCACGTTTTCATACGGGGCGTTCCATGGGAACCCCTTTGGGATCATTCCCAACCCTAGGAAATTTTCAGGCACTTTCAGGAGTTTGTTCTGCAGTATTGGTGATCAGTTGTAACAGTTGGTGTATTGGTCCAGGTTAGGAAACAGGCAGGAAAAGTCCAGGGGCAGGGCTGCTGGGAGGGCTGTCCTGATGATGCTGGTCTAAGGAAGCAGCAGATAAGCACAGGATTGCAGCTTGGCCTGGTACTGCATGGCAGCAGGAGAGCCTTTCCTTAGGAGAACTGCATGTGTTGGGGGTGTCATCTTGTGTCCACATTTGGGGGGGGCTTAATAGTATCTTGCACATAGCTAAATGTCTTAATCCCGGGAGACCTGCACTCTCCTGCAGATCCTTCATGTGTTTTGTGTGACCTTTTAGTCAGAGTCCTGGCTGAAAGTCCTGTTGTACCTCTGCTGTTTTCTAACTTCTGATTTCTGTTCAGGCTGGAATAAAGCTAAGTGGAGTTAGCTCGTGTGCTCAGCTATTACCCAGCTGTAATGTCTGTCTTTACCTTTTATTCCAGAGCTGAAATGAGCAAGTCTCTAACAGCTGAACTGTTAACTATTGATGCTTTCCCTTCTGGAAAACAAGAAGCTTCAGTGATTGAAATGAGCATCAGTAGAACAGTTTATTCATACTTTTGTGTGGTTCCAAGTAAAGCTGAGGTGCACGTGTACAATCCTGAGGCTCAGCTAAATGTTCTGGTGTGCACCCAAGTGTCAAGGGATGCTTTTCCTTTCTCTGCTGCTTCAGAGACTAAGGGCATTTAGGGCGCTGCAACTTTATCCCAGGCTTTTATTCCTGGCTTGCAGCTTGGATAGGCACCAAATTGCAGCCTAGTTTTTATGTGCATTTGGCTTGGGAGTGTCACCTTGTTACCTCAGTCTCCTACGGTGAACAGTGAGTTGTTTCACATTCTGAGGTGTTTGGCACAAGTTAGAATTTCCAAGTATTCTGTTTCCAAGTAGTTCTGTTAGAATTTCTGTAGTTCTTTTCTTCTGCAGGAAGCCCCAAAGTGAGAATGCCTAAATTTTAAAGCTGTGGAGGCTTGCAAGAGAAAATTCTACTCACAGAACAAAAATACTAAATACTAAATTAATATACTAGCATTCCCCCCTTTTCTTACAGATGTGTACAGTCAAGTGTTACGTAAAGACTGGCAAAAGGTGACCACCATATGCATGCAGAATTAGATGAGGAAGTAATTCCACTTACAGAGCTGGCTGGGACTGAGGGATTTCCCGTTCCACTGTAAGCTACAAACGTATTTTGTTGGTTCAGCTTCTTCAAGGCTGTTTCTAGCCTACCTGAACATTTTCTGTATCTATGAGTTGTGTTTTTCTTGAGCTAAAAGCTGCAAGAAGAGATGTAGCAATAGGTGTATATTTTCTTCAGAGTTGTTGTTGTTGGAGTGACTGTACTGAAGCAGGAGGTGGCAAGTACTTGGGATTTGCCAGTATTAAGGGGAAAACATGTTAATTCCCTAAAACCGGAGCGTGCTACCAGGTTTTTCTAGTATTTGCTAGGAAGAAGATTAATAGTCAAAATTCTATAATGAAAAGTCTACTCACTGTTTTTTACTTAAAATTGGAAAAGCCACAGTCTCCTTGGTGCTTTTTGTGTTGTGCCATAGCATCCAGCACAGCAGGATGTGTCCATTCCGTGGGGATCACAAAACGTTATCCTATCTCTGGAGTAGAAACAGAATTCTTATGATGTTATCATATAAAATATGAATTTTAATATTAAGCTTAATGCTCTGCTATGAGAAATATGTAAACTTGGCTCTGCAGCAGGCAGCATGCACTTCCCGGAATTCCGAGCATAGTGTGGTTATAAATAGGCAGCAGGTTATTTGGGAATCACTGGGGCTGGTATCTGGTGTCACAAACAGTATCTGGGAGAAGCTGCGCTCCCTGGTACATGGGTGGGTTTGGAAGAGCACAACTGCTTGGTCTTGAAAATTCCTGTCTGAGTGAATCCCAAGTGTCCCTCAGCAAGCACCCGTCTGCCACTGGTGTCCCTTGGCCTCAGCTGCTGCCAGCGTTTCCGTGCTTTGCCTGTTGTGGGCAGCGTTGCCAGTCTAGGCCCAAATGATGGAATTCACCCTATTGGGTGAGCTGCTCCCACGATGGGTAACCATGAAGGAAGGCTTGGATCTGTCCCCCTTCAGCAGGAAACCACTGAGGCTTCTCAGTGCTTGGGGGAGTTCTGGGTTGGTTTTGGTTTCCTCCAGGCAGAATTGTGTCAGCACTACCACATGTGCTGTGGGCTCAGGAACCTTTTGGAGTGTCACGAGAAATACTTGGCTCAGATAAATGAATTAGGACAACAAATAATGGGCAACAACAAGGGGGTAGAAACCAGTGATTCCTAAAATAATGGTACTTGACCATCTTTATTTTTGTCTCATTGTGACTAGATTGATATTTATTAGTATTTGCCTTTCTGATGTAAGTTTACTTTCTGTGTGGCAGACCAGAGACGACTTCCTGGGCCAGGTGGATGTGCCGCTCAGTCACCTCCCGGTAAGCACCAGTTCTCTGGAAACCCCTGGGGCTGTGTACACTTGGTTGCACATTCTCTTAAAGCAAGTGCTCCCAGCAGAGCTTAAAAGAAACTGTTATGAACAACCAAGCCTCACCTGCACAGGCACAGGGAGATGCAGCAGCTGTGCATAGAAGGGATGCACTTTCTGTGCAAAAAACACTTTGTGAGAGCAGGTTTGCTTCAGCAAATGCATGAAAAACCAAAAGGCTGCCAGAACTGTGTCATCTGTTCATTATTTTAGCTGAAATGGAATTCTTTGCAAACAGTAAGAGTTCAATAGCAATCAATTGAAAGTAATTGACACAGAGTTTGAATAATTTTATTGTCAATAGACATTTGAGGTGTTTGGTTTCAAGATGGTAGTGTTTGTTTCTGTGTCGTAATTAATGAAGGAATGCAGTGTAAAGCTGGTTCTGTAATTCTTTAAAGCTCCAGTTGTCTGGTTTCCCCCCAGCAGCCAGGATTCTGCATGCACTGCAAAATTAGATGCTAAATTAAGTGCAATTTCTATTTATAGATTTATAAACAGGAATAAATATATATGTGTATGTGTATACAGTGATTGCATTAGCCTTGGTACAAACATTTCTGATATTATATACTGTTTCAGATGACTAACATTGGCTGAATGTAGTTAGTATTTTTAAATGTTGTACTTATTAATATTAACATCTGTGACCTTGCAGGGCTTTTTGTGTGTGAATGGGTGAAGTTATTGCAGTGTTTACATCAAAATAAGGTGTCAGTTGAGCATAACTGGCTTTTTGTGTCTGATTTTGACTTCTTGCTATTGATAGATGTAATTGTAGGAGAAAAATTGCTTTGTAATGATTGGTGCTGTGATGCTTGTTTAGGTGTGTCTGTTATGATTGATCTGGAGTCTGCACATGGTGTGTTGGGTTATGAACTGTAACAGTGGAAAGCTAGGAGGGAAGGATCAGGAACACCTTGCCATGACACGTGTATTGTTCCCTTCTCATGGGAGCTCTTGTCATCCCAGCTGTGCTGTGCAGGATTGATTGGTCTGGGCTTGTATATCTCCATTTATGTGTCCTTATGCACAGACATGATCTAAACAGCCCTGGTGGGACAGTGGGAAGAGGCCTTTCCCCCTCAGACATTTCCATGGCAAAGCTGCTGTGTCTCAGAGCAGTCCTTCCTTCAGTAGCTGTGACCTTGCGGGACCTCCACAGGCACTTTCCTGCCTGCTCCTGCCCTGCTCCAGGGAGAGAGTTCCTTGTTGGGAAGGTGTGGGTGCACACTGGACATCTACAGCATCCTTCCACTACCTCGATAGGAGCCCTTGGGATGTATTTATTAACAAATTAATAGTCAGCTTTCTCATCCTGCTGATTTGTTTGTCAAAGGCCTTGTTTCTCCAATACCAGCTAATTACTGTTGGCACAATTTGGGTAAAACATACAGCTCCTCCCTGGGAGCACGTCCCTTCCAGCTGAGCACTAGACAGCAGTGTGACTCGTGCATGCCTTGGTGTCCTGGTGAGCTTGTTCAAATCTGCCATCTCTGAGCAAAACAGGCAGCGTGTCTCTCCCAGGGAGAGCGGACGCTGGCAGGGGCAGAGGTCAGGCAGAGAAAGGAGAGGCTGTGTGGGATTTGGCTGCCAAGTGTAACACAGTTAGAATAAAGTTCCCCGGACAATCAGCAGAGGAGGTGTGTGCATGGATTCGTCATCCTTTTCCCTCGGCACCTGAAATTCCTAGTTCTGTGCCCACAGCAGCTGTTTGTTTGCACATCTGAAGGATGGGACTTACTTGGTAAGAAAACTGAAATTATCAAGGAATAGAAAGTTTTCAAGATTCCAGGCCTTAGGTAACTTAGGATTCAGTGGCAATCAGAGCTGTAATCAGTCAGCCTGACGTGTGAATGTTCTTTATGTTCCTGGACTTGCGGGCAAGCCCTTTAATTTGGCATTTTCTCCACTGCTTACAGACTGAAGACCCAACCATGGAGAGGCCGTATACATTTAAGGATTTCCTCCTCAGACCAAGAAGGTGAGAGGAAGGACCTTTAAAACATTTGAGAACTTTACAACATTTCTTACTTCATGATTTTTCTATTTGCAATTATTTAAGAGTTCTTAAATGCAGTGTTCCTCCTTGTCTTGTAGCCACAAATCTCGCGTGAAGGGTTTCTTGAGACTGAAGATGGCGTATATGCCCAAAAATGGTGGCCAAGAGGAAGAAAACAGTGATCAGAGGGATGACTCTGAGGTAAGACTGAGTCCTCAAGAAAGGATTCAAGAAAAGAGTCAACTGCACTTGAAGGATAAAGCCCTGGAAACAGAGTTGGCAGTTGGTTCTCTTTGGCACCAAGCCACCAGGAGAGATGGCACCAAGCCACCACTCAGCCACCTTTGGAAATCCCTCTTAAATAGCCTGATGGGGATGTTGCTCTTTTCTCATTGACACGAGGTGCACACTGTAACCACAGAGGTCTTTTTCCTTCGTTCCTAAGCATGGCTGGGATGTGGTGGATTCCAGCGATGCCGCATCTCAACGTCAGGAGGAGCTGCCACCTCCTCCGCTGCCTCCTGGCTGGGAAGAGAAGGTGGACAACCTGGGGCGGACTTACTACGTGAACCACAACAACAGGAGCACCCAGTGGCACCGACCCAGCCTCATGTAAGCAGCCATGGGCTGGGGGCTGCCTGGGATGGGGAACCAGGCTGAGGCTCGAGTCAGAAAGGAAAAGGCGCTTTGTTTGTGCCTGAAAGGGACTTGCTTGCCCACAGCAGATCACAGAGACACAGACTATTCTGGGAAATTCCAGGAAGTCTGGGATGGCAGGGAAAGCAGTGCATTAACAATGCACCTTAGAATATTAGGAGGCAGATAGGAATTTTTCAGTAAATAATTTAACAGGAACAAATTACTTTGTTTATAGAGACTGTTGAAGAGGTAAGGAAAAAAGTCAGCTCTATTATGTTTTAATGAAGTTGGACAGATCAGCTTTGAGGACATCCTGGTTATTTTTCTGTGAATAGGCTTCATTCCCAGGATGTGCTGTCAGAGAGGTCTGCAAGCTATGGCGATATCGTCTCAAGATTAGATTTAGAAAGCTGTGGCAAGCTCACATTTTACAGCGTGTGAATAACTGCCAGTGTTAAGAGATCATGTATTTAACCCTGCACTGCCAAGGCCACTGCTAAACCATGTCCAAGGAAGTGCTGGATCCCCCAGCACTGGACACGTTCAAGGTTGGGCTCCAGAGAGTGCTGGGCCATCTTGTCTAGGCCATGGTTTCCCTTCCAGGAGAGGTTGAACCAGATGACCCCTGAGGTCGTTCCCAGCCTGGTGTTCTGTGATGTTTGTGAAGCGCTTCCAGTTTTATTTTCTTTCAACTGAGGGATTAAACAGTCTCCTTAATTATGAAGCTTGATGCATGAATAATGATTTTTATAATCGAAAGCATGAGTGAGGTTTTGAAGGCAATGGACAAAATGGGGGCTTAGTTTAACTTGTGTTATTTTCTTGTTCTTTTCTCCTTCCCACGCTGGGTTCCCCCCGCAGCGATGTGGGATCCGAGTCAGATAACAATATCAGACAGATAAACCAAGAGGCGGCTCACAGGCGGTTCCGCTCTCGGCGCCACATCAGCGAGGATTTGGAGCCAGAGCCTGTGGAGAGTGGAGACATTCCTGAGGTATGCCCAAGCCTTGGCTTGAGGAGCTGACTAAACTTCGAGCTGTGTTTCTCATGTGTGAGCTAATTCCCACACAGCACAGAATCGTGATTTTACACGGCGTTTGTGGAAGTTACCTTGGGAAAATGCCAGCAGCACAATGACAGTGCAGCCAGAGGCACACTGCCAGGGTCCTGTGCAGCTGCAGCTGCCTGGTGGCCTATGGACAGCACTGAATCCTATGTAAATGCTGAGAGAAGCATTTATCATTCCAAATTGCTTGTCATATATACATTGATAGAAACACTTCCGTGTTCTGCTCTGAACAACAGTGAAATAAATGATAAAAAGAAGGGAAGTGGACTGCCTGGAACTGCCCTGTATTTCAGTTTTTTGCAGTGCCTTGATTTAGGGTGAAGCTGTTGTATGTGTTTGGGCACAGTGAGATGATCACATAAAAGGCAAAGGGAAAGAAGACTCGGTCTGTATAAAACCTGAACTTCCTTTCTTCTCTTCCATTAGCCTTGGGAAACCATTTCAGAGGAGGCAAGCGCCAGTGGGGATTCCTTAAGCTTGTCACTGCCACCTCCTCCTGCATCTCCAGTGTCCCGGACCAGTCCTCAGGAGCTGTCTGAAGAGCTGAGCAGAAGACTCCAGGTCACTCCTGATTCCAATGGGGAACAACTCGGCTCTCTGATTGTACGTAATGTGTAAACCTCTAGTGCAGAAATGTGCTCTTCTTTGGCGTAACCTGAATCACCTCAGGCATGGGGAGCAATTGCTGGGCTCAGGAAAACCTGAGCGTGCAGTTCAGATTCCCTTCCGAAAAATGCATCACAGCTTCACCAGCAAGCAAACTGCCTCAGACAACAGAATTCCTCTGTTCAGATTTCAAGAGTTCTGTGTGAGTTTAACTTCAGACTCTGCTACTGTTAGACCTTTAGTGAAACAAAATAGATGAGAGTAGAGGAAGCTAGGAATTTCCAAAGGAAAGGGAAAAACAAAAAAATGGTCTCTGTATTTGTGTTATTTATTAGTCAGATACCATTAAAAAATCAGGATAACGCACGGACAAGTGGGGGAATGTTTTATGTCTCTGATTACAAAAATAATTGTAAATATGAAACAGAACATCATGCTCTTATTTCTTTTTTATTCTTAGTATGACGCTATCAAGGTACCTCTGCAGTTCAAGAGACAAGAAGTACTCTTGTTCTCATCAAACATAATCTTGCATAGGTGCATTTTTCTCAAAGAGCCAGTGCAGTTGGTCTTTGACTGATGGGAATGTCACCTGGAGGTTGGTCAGCCAGTGACAGCTCTGATGCTCTCCTGGATCTGCATGCAGAGGCACTTGGGCTTGTGTTGGGAAGTGCAGTTTTAGTAGCCCCCCTCTGGTTTAACTGCAGATGTGTCAGTGCTGTGTTTTCCTAAACACTGCTCAGCCCTGGAGTGCCCAGCTGGACTGGTGGGGAGGAAGTACATCGTAGTGTCAATCAGACATGATGCGTGTCTGCTTTATTAGGGGGGGTTTGTTTCACAATCATGAAGGATGTGTCTTGGGAAAAGATACAACTAATTCAAAAGTTAGCAGCAAAGAGGAAGATTGAAACAGATTTTTTTTTAAGAAATACCGTAAGTTTTTAAGTAAATGAATTTTTAAGACTTTGAGCTGTCATCCATAGTATTTGATTTTGGATATATTTCTTAATGTCTTATTTTTTTTTCAAGAATTCATTAGTTTGTTCATGTTGACATTCCTCCTTTAGGAAAATGGATGGGCCCTTTTTTTTAGTACATAGGAAGTAGAGAAATGGGATATACCACTCTGTGTTGAAACAGAAGTAGGTAATTGTTTGCTACAAAGAGGTTAGTACCTGTAATTACTGAGTTTTGTTGAAGAAACATTATGTTTTAAGACACCCTAACTTGGAGACATCTTTCTTTTTTTTCCTTGCAGCAAAGAGAACCTTCTTCACGACTGAGGTCCTGCAGTGTGACAGACGCAGTCGCTGAACAGTCCCAGTTATCCCTGGTAAGCCAGAGCTCCTCCTTTTCTGGGTGGACATTCTCTGATTCTGAATAACACTTTGCCTTGGGTCAGCTCTAGTCAGGCACAGATCAGTGACCAGGGTGGGCATCTGATTGTCCCAAACCAAATTCCTGTGAGCTAAAAAAGGAGGACATTCCTGAGACAGGACAATGTTTGGAGACTGAGCAAGTCACCCTCTCCTCAGTTGTTTACCATGGAAATGTAGGTTACTGCACTCCTACGTGCAGCCAGTGGAGGAACTCCTCCAGGGGTGTTCCCAGCTGGGGGAGGAGAGGATAGGAGAGCCAGCTGTACCTGGAACTGGAGCAGCCACAGGATTCTGATAGCAAACGTATTTCTGTGGCCCATAGGTTGATTTTACTTGCATATATAAATATGTAAATCTGTCTCAAATCCCAAAGGATTGGTGTTTTGCCTGGTTGTAGTGAAAAGGAGGCAACTTCCGCAGGTTTGTTTAAGGAGATTGTTCAAACAGGAAAAGATACAGAGGTGTTTTGTAAACAAAGCTTCTCTCTCCTATCAGAGCCATGCCACACTGTGCTCCAGCTGACAGAAAGTGGTGCCTCTCCTACAGCCCACGTGCAGGGGTTGCAGAGGTGGGAGGTTTGTTCTCTCTGCCACCTCTCAGCAGTAGGTACAGAGACCACTTAAAATAGGAGTGTGCAAGGTGTGTTTTTGAACAAAACTGGTCAGATTGCAAAAGAATCTTTCAAAAGTCTATACTTTTCTTCATTTTTTAAAAGTTATAAATATGTCCCATGTGAATCTGCAAATAGAAAACCTGTGCATACCAACAAATTTGTTACCAAAGGAGCTGTCTCTGTGTTGCTTGTTCTCTCTGCTGCTCTTGGGCGAACGTTTCCAGAAACCGCAGAGGTTTTCTCTCGGCTGGATTTTCCCATGCTGTAGCAGTTATTTAGTGTAGCTGAAGCATGGCTCTAGGGCCAGCAGTGGGGTGGGTCCCAGTGCAGCCTCTGTGCCTGACTGCAGGTGGAACAAGGGTTGCTGTGCTGCTTTCTTGCCGTGTTTAGCACTGCTGGAGCCAGGGGCTGGGCGTGGGCTGGCAGCTGGGGCTGGGGAGAGGCCTTTCTCCTGCTTCTCATTTCCTGAGCACGTGTTCAGATCAGCAGCACTGAGAGCATTGCTCTAGAACATCGGCGTACCTGATCTTACCCTATTTCATCCTTCCTGAGCTAATGATCATTTCTCTTCTGGGCACTGAGTACGTGTTCTTCCTAAATCCAGTGCTCCTCTGGGATTCTGGCTTGGTTACCAGCGACTGATGACTTTCAGATTTGCTATTACCCATCTAACTGCTCCCTCTTGGTAAATGTGTCTGATGCCTTGCTCCTAAAGATGTGACAGTAACCTGTGACCTTCTTCAGTAAATCTGTGTAACATTAATTATCATTTAACAGCAGAATGGTCCCTCTAGGAGAGCTCGTTCTTCAACTGTCACAGGGGGAGAGGAGCCAACGGTAATAAAACTCTTTATCAAGCACTATCTCTAAATAAAATGGGGGGACATTTAGGTCTTGTACAATGAGGAACTTTTTTTTTAAAAGCCAGCCATGCGTTGAATGAAATACAGCTATTGAATGAAAACTTACATATTTTTGTCCCAAATTTTCTCAGTATTTCTCAAAGCATTGCAGTTGTACTCAAATATGGGCATGGTTTAGGGACATGGATGTGACATTGAATTGTGATGAAGCTGTGCACTAAGGAAATGCCATGGGCTCCTGAAAAATGAAAGCTACAACAGCTAATTCTTTTAAAAGGGGTACTGGAAGCAGCAGTGATTAGAGACATCAAATCATTGTACATGTAGCTGTGTTTGCATCTTGTATCTTCTTGTCTTCCTTTACTCTCCATTAGACTAATTAATTTTAATTCTTAAAATTGGTCTTAATTTGAGAGCCTTGGGGGTACAGTGATATAACACAGAGCTTTTAATGGTCTTACTGAACGCCAGTTTCATTTTCCAGCACTTCCTCAGCAGTCCAAGACTGTAGTTTGATCATCCCATAAAATTCTTGGTGTGCTTTGCTGGAAGTGTAATACAGGGAAAGTGTGTTTAATCTATAATGAACTTTAACCTAATTATATATGTTGAACCTTTAACCTAATTAACTGCCAGTCTGAAGTGAGTTATTTGACAGAAATCATTTACAGTAACTATCATAAATGGCTTTTATGAATTTATGCCCTCCTAGAGAATTTCTTACAGAGAAAAAGATTTAATTTATACTTGGTATAAATTGCTATTTGCATCTGGGAAATAAATGAATCTTACTTTGGATGTTGATGCATCTTTCTGTAATGCTGTCTATACTCACTGGTTTTTAATTTTAGAACCAGAGGAGCACACTTGCAAATAGCAAAGTCTGAATAAAATGCCTGACTCATTAGTAGTTAGTTAATTGTGCTAGGTGAACTTGCACTGCAGTGGTGCTCCCTTGGTAGAGCATCTTGTCTTGGCACAACCTTGGCAAGGTGTTCTCCTCCTTGCCTGCCAGCTCTGTGAACCAACGTAGGGAAAATAGCCCTTGGCTCTTCAGGGGGGAAAGACATGAGTCTGAGAGTCTGCACTTGGATTCTCATCTGTTTCCCTCTGTTTTCTGTTCCCTATTGGAGTATGTCAGCTTCCTGACCCATCCAGTATCTTTTCTCCTTTCCTTCCTTGATTATCCCCGCAGTTCTCCAGTTCCATGTGTCAGCTGTGCTCTGCTCTTAAACAGCACCTGCACTGCTTGTGGCAGTTGCTCTGGGGAAGGTCTGGCAGAGATGGAGCAAGAACAAGAATTAAATTCATTATCTTGCTGAAGCAAGAAGTATGGAGGGTAGGAAGAGAATGTGTCCTGGATTTCAGTAGGAGCCTTCAGAGGCCTTTACTGTTTCATGGCAAAACCCCAGAGCTTGTAGTGCATTGGCCTCTGAATTATGCAGGTCCTTCATCCCACTTGGTTCCAGTTCCTAGCTCGTGTGTATGAACTCGTGCTTGGGTGTTTTGGGGACAGGAAGGACACAAGAGAACGTCAGCCACACACAGGGATGCAGTTCTGTGGGCTACAGGATATGACTCTTCCCTTACTTTTCTTAGAACAGGGTCTGAATTGTGGAGCTTTTGCTAGAAGTTTTTGTCATGCTGAAGTTGAGGCTCCAGTTTGGGGTTATCTTGTGTTGTTGGGACACAGAGCCCTGTGTGCAGCATTTGTGACAGAGCAAAATGGTTAAAATTGACTTTCTAAACCCACAGTAGTTTCTGGCAACTGATTCAAGACACCCTGGGGTAAAGAAGAGAGCAGGACTTGGGAGATCTTGACTGCATGGTTATTTAACTCTTACTTATCCATCCTAATAAAAGGAAGAAACCTCAGCCTTTTAAGAAAAACTCATTAAAACATAGAGTTCCTTTTTCTCATTCTGTGTAACTAAATAGAACGTTTAAGGGCATATAAACTTGTCTGTTTGCTGAATCTGTGTCAAACTGACCCAAAAGATCTCTTGGGAGAAAAAGATCATTTGTTTCAAAGGCACGTGGTAAAGAGCTTGAATTAAATTAAATCAGAAACTGGATTTTTCCGTATGGTTGTTGTGATTAAGAGTGTAAGTGAACAAGTTGCTTTTTTTACAAACAACAGACTTTGAAATGTTTTTTTAGCTATTATAAAATAAGAATTCAGTGATTTCTTGCCTGAGCAGCCTTCTGTGGCTTACGTGCACACCACGCCTGGCTTACCTTCGGGCTGGGAGGAGCGCAAGGATGCCAAGGGTCGGACCTACTACGTCAACCACAACAACCGGACCACAACGTGGACACGGCCCATCATGCAGGTACCATGCTGCATCCAGGGAGCAAGCACTTGGCTTGCCTGAGGGTCATTTCAGTTGAAGCAGCTTCCAGAAATCTGAAATTTAAAGGAAATATCCTAATCATTGTCATGACAATACAGATGAATCGTAAAAAGCTGCAACAGTTTGGGATAGTTTTGGTTACTTCTTTTAATTATGTCAAGGCACAGGTTAAAGTGATTGCTGCAAGGGAAGGAATTTCCAGAGATGCAGAAGAACTCTTAAAAGGAGGCAGATGTGTTCTTGAAAGTTGACTCGAGCCACTAACAGAACCATATGTTCTTGGCTCTTCCAGTGGAATTACGTTAAATAAGGCCTTTAAGGAAATCCAGTTAAGAAGAACAGTAGTGATGATAACAATGCCATCAGTTTTATCATGTCCTACGTACGGGCAAGTGTTTGTGACATTTGTGACCAGGCTTTGCTTCGGCACAGCTCGCCGAGGACGGGATGGTGGGGCCGGGCACGAGCAGCAGCAACCACCTGAGCGAACCGCAGATCCGGCGGCCCCGCAGCCTCAGCTCCCCCACCGTCACCCTGTCAGCGCCGCTCGAGGTGAGCCCCTCCCGCACGGCCGCTCCTCACTCCTTGTCCTTCAAACAGGGGCTGTGTTTCTTTTAAGTCTCTTTCAAAGTAATTCCAAATGCTGTGGACTGATGTTCACTGTGACTTGGCTAAAGAATAGCTGAAGTGGCTCCTTACACAATCAAAGCCTGTGCGTGTTTGACTTCTGACGGTGTGGTTCAAATTCTTGCCTCAGCTACTCATGGCTGTGCTGAAGAGAGCCAGTTCTTCAGATTTCCTCTTCATGCTTAAGAGTTTGAAGAGCTGTGGCTCACGCAGCCTTGCACTTAAAGGCTTTCTTGTAAATGGGATATATTGCCCCTGAAGCACAAAACACTGCTTTTGTCTTTTCCTTGGTAAAATGAAACATGGACACGTCCAGGGCTGGTGGAGGGGAAGGTACAATCGGGTGTAAATACTGGGGACGTTGTCATTGTGAGGAAGGCACAGAACACCATGTCCTTCACAGCAGAAGACTGGGCATGTTAGAAGGCACAGATAGAGCTAATTAAGTTCTAGTAAATCAGTCCCAGCATTTCACTCTAGTATTAATTACATTGGGAATGAAAAGCTCTTTGCTGTGAAGCCAAGTTGCGTTGGTTTTGCATCCCCGAGTGCTGTGTGCAGTGGTGCTGTTTCCCGCTCCGCAGGGCATGAAGGACTCTCCGGTGCGCAGGGCAGTGAAGGACACCCTGTCCAACCCTCAGTCCCCGCAGCCGTCCCCCTACAACTCCCCCAAGCCCCAGCACAAGGGGGCCCAGAGTTTCCTGCCCCCAGGCTGGGAGATGCGCATCGCCCCAAACGGCCGCCCCTTCTTCATCGACCACAACACCAAGACCACCACTTGGGTAAGGGCGTCCAGCCGAGGCCCGGGGGCCACGGTCCCATCTCTGTCTTCCTGCCTGCACGCCCCTATTTCAGTGTGGCGCTTGCCTTTGTGTTTTTAAGAGCCAAAAATGTGCATGTGGATGTAAAAGCCCTTGTGGAGCGCAGGCATCCTAAGAACAGGCCTGTGGTTTTTGAAGCATATCCCTGGATGTAGCACACATTTAATGGAGTCGGGTCTTACATCACCGTAACTCACTCAGCTCTGGAAAATTCATTGCACTGTAGAAATCCTAATAAGGCATGTTTTGGTTTATTCTCCAAAAAGAAAAGAATAACTATGACATAGGAAGATTTCCAGATAAGTCTGTGCTTGGCTTTGTAGATCTGCCTCAATCTGTTGAATTTACAGTTGCATACCTGTGTTCCAGGAGGATCCACGGCTGAAGTTTCCGGTGCATTTGAGATCCAAAGCATCTCTGAACCCCAACGACTTGGGCCCTCTTCCTGTAAGTGATGCTGTGCCTGTGTTCTAGCCTACACCTGCTGTCCCAGGGCTCTGCTCTGTTCTGGGCACAGGCTGCTGCAGCCCTGCTGTGCCCTGGGGCTTGCTCAGGCCCTCCAGAGCCAGCCCAGGAGGCCCCAACTCATGGCCTTTTTCTGTGCTAATGAAGTGTTGAGCTTTGCACACACTTACCTGGGCTTTGTCTCTCACTGTGCTTTTAGATAATCGTTTACTGCTCAGGAAAAACAGAGCAGATTGTGCCAAGCAAGCTCTGTCAGTGCAGCAGCATATTCTTGCATTTAGAACTTGGAATAAATTTTGATTTTTCAATGAAACCTCCATATTTTGCAGACCAAATCATCAATTTAATGTCAGAAGTTTTGTCATACTTCTGGTCAAAGTGTAATGGAGATTTACCGATGTGTCAAATGCAGAGCTTTGCTTTGTTTTTAAAATTCTCTTAGACAATAAAGGCAGAGAGTAATGTGTGAAACCTGACACATTCCTGGTCACGGCAGCAGGAGTGCTCTTTGGCTTTAGGAAACAGCTGTGCTTTTGCAGTTGTCCAGGTACCTGGGGTGTGTGTTAACCTTGGAGGCACTGAAGGCCCAATTACAATTTGTTGTTAACTGCAAGGGGTGAAACATGCAGTGAAACCAGGGTAGCCTGACTTGTCACTAGCAACAGATTGTTAGTAACAGATTTCACCTCCTGGTTTGGAGTGAGGTTGGGATGACTACAGAATTTAACACGAGTTTCTCCAACAAGATTGAAGCGAAATAATTTGTCCTCTGTATTTTCTGGCAGCCCAGGCTGGCCAGCATTGCCTGTCCCTACAGCCTGCCATCCGCTCTCCTTTCTGCACTGCAGGCGCCTGGGACATGAGAAAAGGGAATGGATGAAAAGGGAAGCACTGAGGGCTAGGTTAGGACATTCTTGTCCCACTGTACAGGGAGCCTGGGTTACACATTTACAGTAAGTAACCCACATGGCTTTCAGAAGTAGGAGCAGAAACTTTCAAACTAAGCCATGATGGACCATCTGTTCTCTGTGATTGTTTGCTCACAGCAGGAAATGGGTGGGAATCCTGAGGCAAGAGGTTTCCACTATAAAAAATATTACCTGCGCAGGATGCAGTCACCGATATAAGATCTAGGTCTGAGTCTGCCTGGACTTGTGGCCTTGCCATTTATGCTTCTGGTCACGTGGGGTTTCCTACCTCATAAGCATCTTTGAGATAAGTCCAGTAGGTGTGGGCAATGCACTGCTCCAGGCTGTGTGAGACAGGTACTATGTCACTTACTCTCGCTTTTCTTTGTTTTTATTTCCCATTTCCAGCCTGGCTGGGAGGAAAGAATACACCTGGATGGAAGAACGTTTTATATAGACCATAGTAAGTAAGCACTCAGGTACTAGAGCAAATAGACAAAGGGAGGTACTAAGTATTGAAGTGAAAGCATTGTGATTTTACTCTTCATTTAGGAAGCCAGGTGTTGATATGTGGAGACATTGATACGAGAGACTTAGTGCCCTCCTACGGTACTGTACATTCACTGGAAGCTTGCTTTAATTGGCTCATCAAGCTTTGTCCCTCTCTGACTTGTGAAGCATTAACATTTCCTCTCTGTGGTTTATTTTGTTCTTGTTGATATTTTGGAGTTGTTGTTGTTGTTGTTGATGATCCCATGGCTTATTTGCACTTAATAAATTAAAATATACACTAGGAATAGAAAATAAGATGAGAAAAGATCCTGTAGCCACAGGTCCGCATATAGGCAGTGGAGCAATTAGCATTGAGCAGTACTTTCCTCTGCTTTCAGGTCTGTGGCAGTGCTGATTCTGATCTTATTTCCTATTTAGAGCATGTGAAACTGCACCAACCCATTAATATTCTCCAGTTCTGTTAGTGGAGTTTTAGTGTAAGTGATGTTTCATTGTAGATTTGTCTCCTAGAGCATCTCAGAACTGCTGTGTGAGTTTTGTTGGTGTTCGGAAACAAAGCAGCCCACAAAGGCTGGACTGGGTCTTCTTACTTTTTTTTGGTTGTTTTTGTCAGGATTTTAAGACTTGTAATAAGACATTTCTTCACAGCCATAGCTAAGTCTCATAACCATCAGAGGAGGGTGCACAGAGAGTTAAAACCTGAACTTACCCATGGTTGACAGAATTAGGTTTGTCCCTCAGCATCACTGACTCCCATGCTCATCCACAGAGATTACAATATTAAGTCATTATTAAAAGACTGCCTTTAAAGTAATGCCAATTTTGAAATGGTACAAATACTTTTAAGGAAACATTAGAAATAATACACTTGTCAAGCACCCAATGAACCTCTTCCAGACTTCAGTACTGAGTTATTATCCTTCATCCTTTCTGTAACTGTTTTTCCCAGCAGAGATCTGGAAACATGTAACTATGGCCAATGATTCTAAGCTGCTGCCACTAAGGAGTCACAGGATATAGCTGTCCCATTTAAAATACCTGTGTAACTGCTGAGCCTCCCAATCTCTCTTAAAACTCTTAATTTTTCAGCCTCCTAAAGCTATTTGAGCATGTGTTAGTCCCTAAAATGGAATGTTAAAGTCATACATTAATTAGAATTCCTCAAAGAATTTGTTACTGTTAGGAAGCAAAATTTATGTGCATCTGAATTCTCCCTCTAGTCTCTTTTGATCTGAGTGGATTTAGCTTCTTATATAGCATTTTTCACAGAAGTTTAGGGAAGCTTTTGGTAATGCTGCCTGTTTCCAGCAAATGTCCCTTTGGTCCCAGCATGGTGCCTGAGCACTGCTATGGTGGCTGGGTTGGGGGGCCTGGAGGGCTAGTAGGGGCTGTGCCACTGCCAGGACACAAAACCAGCAGGACAAGTCTGACAGAGTCAGCTGCTGGTCATGTCCTGCTTCCCTGCTACGTTTTCTAACTGCTGCATAGTTCTCCAACGCTGTTCGTCCTATAAAACAACCATTTTCTGAACCAGTGATTCATGGGCAGGGAGGATGGATACATGGAATGGGTTCCCCTCAAAGTCTGCCCACATCCACCTGCTCATGGTGATATTCACAATATGTATGAGTGATTTACACAAGGAATTAGGGGGAAGCACTCCTTAGTTCAGCAGGAAGCAGCAAGGCAGGAGAGGGGAGAGGGGCTCACTGCAATGGGATGGGAGGTCAGAGTGAGTCTGGCAAATAGCCACTGCAGTGTGCAGGAAGAGGCTCTGTAAGGAGAATTGCAAAGTGTTACTCAGTGGGAATAATTAGCAGAATTTGGATTGAAAAGGGCATGAAAAATACCATCACCTGGTCATGAGCTGTCTCAGCCTGTGATGTATTGACAGGAGTGCCTAAATCCAACCTGGAGTAACCCTTCTGATGCCATCAGCACTGGGAATGTCTGGCTGTGAGAGTTCTGTATGTGGCAGGGGGTGCCAAACTTCAGGGAAATAGTGGCCCCCTTGGAAAGGCAGGGAGAAGAGGGAATCCTCAAAGGCCTGAGAGCCTGGTTTATGACAGAGAATTGTATTGGTGGGAAAACTGAAATTTTTGAATTTTTTGAAAATGTTGAGACTTCTGAAAATGTTCTTCTAAAAGAATGAGTTTGTTACCCATGTCCACTTGGGATAAGACAGAGAATCCTGAGCTGCAGTTCCAGGTGAAGTGGTTCACGCCAGACCCTTGTAGCTCTGGAACACCATTTTTGATATGAAGTCCCCGTAAGACGCTGAAAAGAAACTTAGACTGAGATTCGTTGGTGTCATTGCACACTCTGAAGTACAGAGAGCAAAGAGCTGACACACTGTCAGTCATTTCCAGTTGTGTTACCTCTGATTCCACAGAAAACTGGCACTGTGATTTGTGGCTGGTGCTGTCAAGAAGGTGACCAGAGAACTTTGTAGAAGGGAATTCTGGTGTAGGAGTTGAAAACGGAAAGGGTGGGCTGGGTGTCCCGCCTTGGCAGCAGCTCTGCTCCGTGCATCTCTGGGGTCTCTGGAGCTCAGGCTGGCAGCCCCCCAGCATTCCCATAAGTGATAGATAGCTTTAATGTGTGAAGGGAAATAAAATAATATTTTACTATTAAATTAACTAATAGATCAAATGTCTTGAAATGTGCTTGCAGTCTTTTAGAATTTTCTCCAGTTAACGTTTGCTGAATGACACCTTTCAGATCCCAGTCCCTCTTAAACCAGTTTGGGATGCTCAAAACTTACAGGTCTTTTCCAGTTCTAGAAGCATGGAGAATGCAGTCTTGATTCCTGATAGCCAGTTCCTAACCCAGAGCAGTCTGTAACAAATAGAGGGATGGCAGGCCAAGGGTCACCAACAGCTTGCCATTGCAGGTGGCACCTGGGATGGGGTTTGGAGCATTGTCTTACTGTTGCAACACCATTGTTTTGTTGTGATTCCGTCGTGTTCAGAATCTTGGGAGGAGCAGCTGTCTGGAGGCAGGGAAGGGGAGTCCCACCATGGTCCTGCAGAACCTTTCTGTCATCCTCCTGGTGCTCTTCAAAGCTGTAGATGGAAAGAACTGGGCTGTGTTGTGCCACTGCCAGCATCTCCATTGGTCATAACGGGGTGATTTTCTTGCACCAAAACAGGACAGTTCTGCCTCTCTTTACCTTCTCATTAAATCAGAGTCTAGGAAAAATGCTATTCCCTCCAAATTTACAAGTGTGACACTTCAGCTGTCTATGCAACATTTCCAGACAGTAACCTAGGGTGTCATTGCCAAAAGGTTTGGGTTCCTTTACCTGTCGGGCCGTGTATCTCCAATCCCAGCCCATGTTCAAATGAACACGTTCACTCACTCCTGCAGACGTTGCCATCGAAGCAGTGCAAATTCGTTGGGTTCTGGGGTAGTTCTGTGTTTTTGAGTGAATGTTTTTAACTAAACAGTGTGTTGGAGCTGGGGAGGGTGGGGAGACACAAGCTTTTGCTAACCCTGACAGACCTTAGCAGTGCTAGGGAGAAAAAAACAACAGAAATTCACAGTGTGGTACCAGAGAAGCCATGGGATCATTTCTTTTGTTATTTGCAGATAATAAAATTACCCAGTGGGAAGACCCCAGGCTGCAGAACCCAGCCATCACAGGCCCAGTAAGTACTGCTGTGGGATCTTCCATGAAATGCCCTGACTCAGGTGCAGCTGGAACAGCAGCAGGCCCTGCCTGACCCCAGATCAAGGGTGGGCAGCCTGGGAAGCAGGAGCTCTGCTGGTCCATCCTATGTCAGAAGAAGCTGGGAATATCACACCAGTTCTGGGCAGTCTCCCAGATTGTTCAGGGTTTGGGGATGGCTATGGAGAAGTGCTCCTGTTTATCTCTTACCTGGGTCATTATTGACAGTAGGATTTTACTGAGCTGACACACTGTTCTATTTATTTTTGGATCTCTGGACAATGAAAAGCTTTCTGCACTTGGGAGGAGAGAGGTGGGCCTATGTAGATTCAAAGTGTGAAAAAAAAAAGACAAAAAATGGGTCTGTCAGTTTAAGAGACATAAAACTTCCTGCAGATAAACAGAGGTTTCAGAATATTAGCCTTAGAAAAAACAGACACAGCATTTTATTTCAGTATCAAATTTTAAAAACATTGAAGAGTGATTATTTTAACTTTTTATGCTGGATGATGCCAATTTATGCCATTTTATGGTATTCTGAGTGATCAGACTTCCAATCCCAAGATATTTCCTGGTGCCAAGAGTAGCTTTTTATTCTGCATAAATCCTTGGGACCTTCAAGAGTTTCAGGACACAGCAGATGAGCCTGCTGCACGGTGTAATTCCAATTGCTTAGTAATAATATCAATAATAGTCACTTTTTGACCATAGTTGCTTTTGGAGGGATTTACTAATTTATCAGGCATTTAAAACTGGAGATCCTCACACACAGCACTGTGCAAATTGCTAATAGGCCTCTCCCCAGAAATGCTGAGCATAAATGAGAGAGACTATTTGAGAAAGTTTGTTTGAAGGAAATTAAATTATCATGGTCTCCTTGAGCGACTGACAGTGGTTTATTTGTTGATTTCAAGGGAAAGCAGGAGCTAATCCATTTCACAGAAGCACTAAGGATTCACCTGAATGCTTTCAGTAGTATTTCTGGTGTCATGACAAACAGAATTACTTAAACTGCATTTCACATTGTGTTTAAATAGAGGAAACAGGTAGAAAGATTATTTAATGGCCATAGTAAAGTCATATTATCATCAGGAAAATTATGTCATTTTGTGGGAGTTTTAAATCTCTCCTGCGTGGGTTCAGGGAGCCCACAGCACAGTGTGTGGGTAGCAGGGCTGTACATTCCTTTTCGAGGCTGGGGTATCAAAGTGCAGGAATGACGCGTCCTCCGCTGCTCCCAACAGGCGGTGCCGTACTCCAGGGAGTTCAAGCAGAAGTACGACTACTTCCGCAAGAAGTTAAAGAAACCTGTGAGTACAACCAGCTCGGGGGCTGCAGGACACTCCTGCCACGGTACTCTGGTGTGCTGCTCCTGAAGGGCTCAAGTAGGAACCAAAAACATGAAGCAAAGTTTGAATTGGATGGATTTCACAACAAAAAGCTTTTCTGAGTCTTTAAGACTCACCTTTTTCTAGATAAATGCAAATGCCCTTAAAATAGAGCACCGTCAATATTTCTCCTTTCTTGTTTTGTTTGTTTGGTTGATACTTTTCTTGTTATTTTCATCAAATATTTGCCATAGGGGTCTGCAGCACTGTTCTGGAACTGGCCCAGTTCCCCCCATGCTCTCAGCCTGTGGACTGAGAGAGCACTGGGAAATAAAAACATGGGGAACTGGAACACCAGGTGTCTGATCTGTCACTGAGCTGTTACCAGCCAGTAATTTGCCCGAAGACTTATTTCTTGAGACTAACAAGGATAATCTAATCTTCTTTGACACAGGCTGACATACCCAACAGATTTGAGATGAAATTACACAGAAATAACATTTTTGAGGAGTCCTACAGAAGAATCATGTCTGTTAAGAGACCTGATGTACTAAAAGCCAGGCTCTGGATTGAATTTGAGTCAGAAAAAGGACTTGACTATGGAGGTGTTGCCAGAGAATGGTTTTTTCTCTTGTCCAAGGAGATGTTTAACCCTTACTATGGTCTCTTTGAATACTCAGCAACGTAAGTGTCCATTAAATATTTGTATTGTCCAGGGATATATATTACATTTTGTATAAGAGGCAGAGTTGCTCTGGGCAGAAGTTGCTCCTCCTTCCTGGGGTGCCCTGGGCAGCCCCACTGTCCTGTTCCTCCTGCTCTTCAGAGAGCCTCTGGAATTCTCCTTGAGAACCCAGAAAACATTTCCATGGCTCGGACAATATCCAGGGCAGCAAAACTGCAGCTTTTGAGGCCAGTAATGGTGAAGGGACCAATGTCACAGAACAGCCTCTTTCCTCTGCTGCCCAGAGTTCCAGTGCTGCTGTAGAGCAAGCTCGGAACACAGCTGCTCATTACATGGCAGGAGTTCCCCAGCAGTGGCCTCCCAGAACTGTAAAATGGGGGCTGCCCAGCTTTAAATCTTGGAGCAGTCCATTAGTGCAAGGGAGAGAGGGTATCTCTTGCTCACAGTGGGTTTGGTTTGCTGCTGTGTCAGCCCTTCAGCCCTCAGTGGCTCCGTGGTGGGGCAGACTGGAAAGGACTTGGACATAGCCCCACGACGCTGTTAAAGGGACATGCCCCTAAGCACAAGTTATTTATTAACATATCTGAGTGTGTGCTTGTTTAAAGACTTGGTTCTTTAGCTATTTTTTTTCTTTCCCCAAAAAAGGGACAACTATACACTTCAGATTAATCCTAATTCAGGTCTCTGTAACGAAGACCATCTGTCGTACTTCACGTTCATTGGCCGGGTGGCCGGCCTGGCCGTGTACCACGGGAAGCTGCTGGACGGTGAGTCCTGCTCCTGCTCTGCTGCTGCCACTGGGCTTTGGGGAAGGAAATGCACCTGCTTGAGAGCCCCACGTTCTGGGGACAGTCTGGGACTGGCACTGTTGAGACTTGAATGGTGATTCACAAAATTACAGTGTCGTACTCAACAAGTGGATTTCATACAAAGTTTTGCTCCTTTCTCCTCTCAAGTTAAAACTCCAGAACCAGCATGAGCACTGTCCCTAGAGGAGAAGCATGGAATTTGTATGAGTCATTTCCATGCAAACCTGCAGCCAAACTGGGGGGGGTCAGCTGCAGCATATTTCGATATGTAAAATTATTGCTGAAGGAGTTAATTACAATTTCAGCTGCATTTTGAAATCTCACACCAGGCGGACATTACTGACCAGATTTTCCTGAGTCCTGGTGCAGCAGAGGAAGCAGAGGAGTCCTGAGCAGAGGAAGCTCAGCAGCCTGGTTTTCAGGCAACTCCTTGGAGAGAGGAGTAGTGATTTTAAATGGATAGAGTGCCCTGAGCTCAGTTCCCCAGCTTTTGGCTCTCTCTGCCATTAATGTTACCGTGGTGAGTGGAGTGATGTTACCGTGGTGAGTATGGTAATTAATGGATAATTGTTGAAACTGAAAAATTGGACTTCCTGTGCCTCAATAAACCTGAGCTGCTATGATGCTGTTGCAGTCAGGAGGTAACAGGAAATGCCAGGGGTGATGCCCTCAAGCAGTCGTACCTTTATGGAAGGTGCAGGTGCAGAGCAGGTGCCGAGCAGGGCAGGTAACACTCTCCTCTCTCTCGCAGGCTTCTTCATCAGACCTTTCTACAAGATGATGCTGGGCAAGCCCATAACGCTGAAGGACATGGAATCAGTGGTAAGACCCCATTTAACCCACAGGCCTGTGGGTTTCTACAGCTCTGTACTAATTGCCCTTTTTCAAACTGCCTAATTGTGGTCTGCCCTAGGATAGCGAATACTACAACTCTCTGAAGTGGATCCTGGAAAATGACCCTACGGAGCTGGATCTCATGTTTTGCATAGACGAGGAAAACTTTGGACAGGTAGGTAAAGGTTATTTACATCTTAGAACCGGTTATTCCCAACAAGTACCTCAGTACTGAGCAGAGTCTCGTGGTGGTGAATGCACAGGTCAGCCTTTGCCTCACTGTGTTCCCAGCTGGGACTGGGGGTGCCACACTTGATGTCTGCGACATCTCTGGGACAAGCTGGACATGCAGCTGAGTGAAATACTTGCAATGAGGAGGAATAAAGGTGTCCCACGGTCCAGCTGGGACATGGTCCAAGCCCAGGGACTGCTTGGGTTCTGAAGTTGAAGGTGTTCTCAGAGGAGAGCGGCAGAATGACGCCAGGGAGGTCCTCTCTGTTGTGCCTGTCACAGCGACAGCTGGTACGACAGGGGGAAGCTGCCGGGTTTAAAAGGGTCACAGTCAAGGGGTAACTTTCTCCATTACAAATGGAAATGCTATAGACATGAAATCAAATTAATTTGCTTGGAGGTTTTTATGACCTTTTTTTGCGTCTTCCCTTTGTTTACTTCTGAGACCTAGATCCTGGCTCCAGGTACAACTGGACCTGGGATCTGTAGGGCCTTTTATAAAAACTAACTTCAACATTTCAAACTATGTATCCTGTCAAAAACATTCTGATCCACTGCCTTTTTCCTGAAGCAACATAAGGTATGGATTACATGGAGAACTAGGGAGAGTATTGAAACCACAGAATAGAGAGGTTTTGTAATATTCTTGTTGGCTTTGGGCAGTTTCAGTATGTGATTTAGCTTCTTTTATTATAAATAATAACTATTATAATTTTGTATATATAAAGTGCGTGCTTTGTGGTTATATTTTATATAAATATATCATTTTATTACTATAAATAATAATTATAATAAGATTTTTAGTAAATAGCCAGCCTTTCTCTGCCAGTTTTCTCTTCCGTCAGCGCAGGTTTGTTCAGAAGTGTAAATCAATTTACTAATGATTTCCTGATACTGTTTGTAAAATGCTGCTCAGGGAGAGAGGGTTCTGGCAGAAAGATGTCCTCAAATAACGGGAGGTTTTTTGGTCTTCTGAAATACAGACATATCAAGTGGACCTGAAGCCCAATGGGTCCGAAATCATGGTAACAAACGAAAACAAGCGGGAATACATAGAGTAAGTATCATTATGGAATATGCCTGGGGGTAAGAAAGAGCAGTTGTACTTATAGTTGACCCTGCTACAATTCCTGTAGTTTGTACTGCACAAGAGCATCAGGGATCGTGGCAAAAAAAAAAAAAATCTTACTGTTAACATTGGTTATATCCAGTCAGACATAAGAACAAAGAGTAAACTAAATTACATGCTTTGTTCTCCTGAAGTTCCCCCCATGGAAACGTGCATCTCCAACATCTGGTTCAAGTTCAGATGAGCCAGAAGATGCTCTCCAGCCTGGCCCTCATCCCATTGTCCTCCTCTGGCAGTCACAGACCAGAGCCAGGATTCTAGTGCCAGTGTTCCTACCAAAAATTGGCCAAATCTGAAATTAGGTTTTATTTTCAGCTTTCTCAGTTCTTTCGTCTACCAGGATGTAAAATACTAAATTCACTTATACTGCTGGCATTTTAAATCGGGGCCTTTTCCAAGGTAAAAGACATTAAAATTGATACATTCATGCAAATTGGGAATTCATCTCCAGTGCCTGGACCTAGACCAATTCTATGCCTGGAACTGATTTTTTATGCCTGCACCTATGAGGTGTTTGTGCTGTGGGTGCCTGATACTGAAAGCAAGGTGTCCCTTTGATGCTGCAGTTTATTTCTTTAGTTGTAGGCAAGGTGCTGTCCTGACAGCTCTCCTCAGAGCTTCCAGACTTTGCTGGGAATTTTTAATTACTCATTGCTCTGGAAGAATAAAATGTCTGCTCACGTAGGTACCTACAGGACTGAAAATACTCCCACTGTGGTTTGGTCATAGTCACTGGGGTTTTTGGTTCGTTTCTTCAAAATTCCATCAGTCACCAGCCAATAAATTGGAACAACTGGTGAGCACTGCTTAATTACCCGAAGTTGCAAATGACAAACTGAAAGCACTTGGCATTGCCGAAACCTCTGAACACTTGGCTGAGACCTGCTAATGAGTTTTTTTTTGATGGGATTTTGTTTCTTTCTGCAGCCTGGTCATCCAGTGGCGGTTTGTCAACAGAGTGCAGAAACAAATGAATGCCTTTCTGGAGGTGAGGCTCTTTAGTTCCTTTCTTTTACAAAAGTAGGGATTTTTTTCTAACACAGATTTCTTACCCACTGGTGTCTGTGTAAATGGAGCAGGGAATGCAAATAGAATACTTACATTTATGATTTTACAATTTTATCTTGTGTAAGAATATATCATCTTTCTCTAATGGGAATAAGGTCATTCTCTTTCAAGTTTAATTATTTAAGCTTGAAGTAATTTGTCATTGATGTTTTTAATTAGGATTTATGTGGGATGAGAGTTTTAACTTTGCTCTTTTTCTTTTCAGGGATTCACAGAACTGCTTCCTATTGATCTGATTAAAATTTTTGATGAAAATGAACTGGAGGTGAGTCAATTTGGTGCCCCAAGCTGACAGTTCTCTGACAGATGCTCTGGGCTCTTCAGTCATCCATCCCTCTGCCTAAGAGAATGTGCAGACACAGCTACCTTGCAGGGTTGGAAATTGGATGTTTCTTCCTAATTAATAAATCTATTCGTGACATGCAAAGAACTGCACTCAGGGAGGTGGTTGGGGTGTACCTCTGAAAGCCTGGAAGTAGCTTAGTGGATCAGTGCCATCATGCCTCTGCCAGTCACGTTTGAGCCAAACACATGGAAGTTGCTGTCACACTATGGCAGTGTGCAGCCATTCTCCAACAACTGGAACACTCTGGGAAGAAGCTCCAGCTCTCTCCTGTGTGTGTATAAATGACTGAAGGTCAAAGTCCTGCGGGGCAGTGACACCTTGTTACCCTGTGAGTGCAGGGAAACACACACTGATTCACGTCCCACCCTTCTGTTTGCCTGCAGTTACTGATGTGTGGCCTTGGTGACGTTGATGTCAATGACTGGAGACAGCACACCATCTACAAAAATGGTTACTGCCCAAATCATCCCGTTATCCAGTGGTTCTGGAAGGTAAGACTGGCACCACCTCTGACTGGTCCTGTAAGTGAAAGTTTTGTCCTTTTTTGCAATCATTTCTCTTCATGAAAACTGCTAAGAATGGGGTGTTGTTGTGCTGGAGGTCAGGACCTGCTCCCACCTCACTTGGGTGAGGGCAAGTGTAGCTCTTGCCAGAGCAGCCCACAGATGGGACCTGGAGCAGGGACAATCCATTGTGTGCTGGGGGTTGGTTCATACAAAAGGTGATTCATGCTGCCTTTGGGCTGCTCCCAGGGCCCATCCAGGCCGGGGTAGGAGGCTGAGGCTGACGGCGGCCGTTTGCCAACAGGCTGTTCTGCTGATGGATGCTGAGAAACGGATCCGGCTCCTGCAGTTTGTCACCGGGACGTCACGTGTGCCTATGAACGGATTTGCTGAACTTTATGGTGAGCTGCTCGTGGCACGGTGGGAACCCAGCCAGCCTCTGACCCGCACGTAGCACTGAGCTGTAAATGCTGATGTCTGAGCTGCCTTCTTAGCATTATGCAAGCTCTGAAACCAGCTCACTGGGCTTGGAAAGAAAGAACCACGTTAGTGTTGCTTTAATGCACCTGTAACAGGTGAAGAATCCAGCCAACAACTGATGCCAACCTTTCACGCTAAAAATAATGTTGAGGCAGTCTCTGTAATGTCCAGCAATTTCTGTTTCATACAGTTTTCATTTTTACCCAGGTTCAAATGGTCCTCAGCTGTTTACAATAGAGCAGTGGGGAAGTCCTGATAAGCTGCCCCGAGCTCACACCTGGTAAGTCACCAAAGCATAAATTCCAGAGCTGCTCCTGCCAGAAGGGCCATACTGCTGACCATGCTCAGCTCTGCATCAAACAGCATTTTATCCTGTGGGTCCCCAGTGCCTTCACAAACGGAGAAACTGAAGGATATTCTTTTATTTCCCACATCCTAGTAAGTGGATGTAATGAACTACAGCAAGTCAGACATCACCGAATAGCCACAGAAAGCCCATAAATCATTGGAGAATTCAAAACAAATGTAAGATTATAAGATAATTTAACCCTGGTTCATAGATTTTGCAAACATTGAAAGCATTCAGGACAAATTTGTCTTGCTCTGTTACATTTCAGGAATGTGGCTTTTTAAAGAAAAATGGTGCTGAATTGGAAAACTATTTTATAGACTATCAGCACAGACTGGGGATCTTTCTGTGAAACTAATAATTCTATAGAATAATGGGCTTTAATTAAAAAAAAAAAAAAAACAAACTTGAAAGCAAAAGCACAAAACCCACCAAACACAACAATACTACCCTGAACACACTCTAAAATCAACCCATCCTCTTTAGGTTCCAATTCTCTTGTTAGCTTTTACCTTTGGAAGATTTTCTCTTGGATGTTTAATCTTTTTTCCCCCCCAGAGAGTAAAGGATCTGTCCTCTAAATCCCGAATGTCTTTGTTGAGCTTCAAGAAATCGATCCTTTGACAAGTATTGTTTTCCATCATCTAAATACAGTGAGGGGCTTTCTGATGGCTTTTTTCCTCTCTGAAGTGATTCTTACCAAATTCCTGCTTCCAGCTTTGCAAAGGAAGGCAGCACACAGTTACTGGAGAGCTCACCCAGGGCAGGTGTGAGGTGTGCAGTGAACACTGTGGACCATAAGCTGCATTCCTAATCAAGACCCCAAATAATTTAATCTTTTCTAGTTCTTTAAAACTCTGTTTTCCCATGGGTTATTGAGTGACTCTTTCCTTGTCCCTTCCAGCTTTAACCGCCTAGACTTACCTCTGTATGAATCTTTCGAGGACCTGCGGGAGAAGCTCCTCATGGCCGTGGAGAATGCCCAGGGGTTTGAAGGGGTGGATTAACTTTGCAGCACCCGTTCCTCTCCAAGCACGTTCTGCTGGCTTTGGCCAGCAGGGAGCCCGAGGGACTCCGGGGGCTTGTGGCATAGCAGTTGCCCGGCGCTGGGCTCTGGAGCAAACCCCGGCAGCGCGGGGGCCGAGCCCCGAGGCTGGGACTGTCACCTGGGGTGGGGCCTTGCTGATGTTCCCACACCAGCTGCGAACTGATCACATTTCAGCAGGACTTACTCTATTTATGTTGTGCCTCTGCAGGCAAAGCCCTTAATAAATATTTTACACAATTTCTAATGGCAATGAATGGAATTAATCATTTTACAGGTATAGTATTACAACTCATGTTTACTTCTTAATTGATTTAGACATTTTCAGATTTTATTTCATTACAATTAAATATCATATACTTGGAAAAATGAGCATTTTTCTTAATTTCATACCAGACTTTTTTTTCAAGGCACGTTGAGCCTTGTGTTCCTAAACCATTAGGAGAGTAGGAGAAAGCTCTGTTGGAAGCTTTCTCTCCACAGGCTGTCTCTCGAAAGCAACTCTGTTCATTAAGCACATCGCTATTGTTCTGTATCCAGAAGTATGGCCTGGATGTTGCATTTTTGTATAAGTACTAGAAGAGTGTCAAGGCATAGCAGAGCCCTGACACAGCATGCCCAGGTCTCTGTTCTACTGAAACTGCCTCGTTACTGCCAAGCTGTACATGTGGTACAAAGCATTTGGGCTGGGGTTGGCATTAAGTCTTTTAGGAGAACATGCTGAACCCTGTCATTCTCTCTGTACAGTGATTGGTTTTCCATCCTTTCCACATTTCTGTTTGCAATGGAGGTGTTCCAAATGAAATCTGGCACTCTGGAACACAGCTCTGTTCTGGCTCCTGTTTGTGTGCACTTGCTAATGAACCTAATTAACACCGGGGTTGTTAATTTTTAACGGCATCGCCTCTGAAGGCACTTTCTGTGCCACCAGGAAGGCAGACCTGGTTTGAGCATAAACATTAATGGGATTTTACTCCTTCCCACTGCACGTGTCCTTCTGGTGCAAGATCTGTCTATGGTGAATTTAGCTGCTGCTGTATAGGAGAAAAGCCAACCAGCTTAGACCTGAGCCTGCAGACATGTTCCTCCATAATTGTTTCTGTGATTTATTTTTTACTTAAAAAGATTTATTTAATATACGCTGCTATCTAATCCACTTTGTTACCTATGACATGTTGCATGCCTAATCTATAATATCTGCATTGCATCTGTTTTGTGGCAGATTAAAGGTGACAGATTTGTACTTGCCCCAGTGCAGTGACATGGTGACAGCACTGCTGGAGCAGGGATGGTTCCACTGACCTGCAGCTCTGCCCCAGCATCCAGCGAGATGACACCACTTGCCAAAACAAACTTCCACCTCACTGCCAACAGTTTTTGAGCCCTAGCCTTACCTGCGTGTCCAGCCTGCGTCCAGCCACACTGCAGAGCCTAGGATACAAGATCACCCAGCTGGGAAGAAGCCTCACTGCCAGTAACACTCAGCAGTTATGGTCCCAGTCCTGAGGAAGAATAGGGCAGTACTTGAATGCAGTTGAAGATTCCTTCCCTATTAAATACACTTCCTGATATTTCCTGCCTGACCTTTTCCATCTGAGGAGTGAGCTAGAACACAAGACAGCGGCTGGCATCAGAGTAGACAGGAATGCTGGACTGACTGCTTGGCTCTGGAGACAGAATAAGTAAATCCAGGTGTTCCCACTGACCTGTACACTGAGCACAGCTGATTCTAACATGGAACCCCGGGGAGTCCTAGGAGGGAGGGCCTGGGCAGAACCAGGGGCAGGGCTTCAGGGGCAGGTCCCGGGCCTGACACAGGTGTGTGGGACGGGGCTGAAGTGATTTAATCTGCAGAAAACACCTGTCGGTCATTTGCTCGCTGTGAGCACAGCGAGAGTAGGAGATTCTTCTCTGGGCTCCCCAGGTGAGTCGGGGAGCTTCGGCTTCCACATCTTTACCACCCTCTACCCCCTCCTGCCTTCTACTCGTATTCCTCTTCTTTATTCTCCTTCCCTCTGCCCCCCCCCAAACCTCCTCTCCTTTTCCCCCTCTAGCCTACCTTCCTTCACCCCGTATTCTGCTTCTTTCTGCCCCTTTTCTCCCCGGTCCTTCTACCCCCAAACCTGAGAGAGCTGGCAAGAGAGAAAGCAAGGGAGAGGAAGGACAGCATCGNCAGGAGCGGCAGCGCCGGGCTCGGTCCCGGCGCCCGTCCCGGAGCGGCTCTTCCCGCCCGCGGCGAGGCCGGTACCGATCCCAGCCCAGATCCCGCCTCGATCCTCCGGCCCCGGGACGGTCACACACCCGCCGCCGAGGAAGAAGCTGCTCTGCCCGGCTTCCACAGCAGACACCAGCAGGATCAGGACCCGAATCCTCGGGCCCGGATCCCGGTGCCGGCCCTACCTGAGCGCCTCGGGCTCCGCGCGGCGCCGGGAGCGGCTCCCGGTCCGAGCTTCCGCACAGCGCTCCAAGCGACGGTCTCGCCACACGCCGAGATGAACATCCCCTGCAGAAAGCAGAGCGGGCGCCCCTCCGCCGGAATTTACGGGCGCGGGCGGGGCGGGGCCCCGGGGGGCGGGGCCGGAGGAGGTGTGGCCGGCGGGACCGGCACAGGTGTGGCGGGCGGGACCGGCACAGGTGCGCGGGGCCGCAGGGCGGCTGCGCGGGGCGGGG
>VWZV01017171.1:1078652-1114814 GCA_013397155.1 Irena cyanogastra | reverse complement strand
GGTGGGTGGGGAGAGAAGGTATAAATTTTAATTATTAAAAACTCCTTGAACTTGAAAAGAAACCACAGACGCTGGAACTGCAATGACTAGGCATACAAGCAAATAGCACTTCAAGCTTCAAAGCCTTCAGTAGTCTGAAATGACTAAGAATGGAACTCACACATGGTATGCTGCTGACACCACACAGAGAAGCACATCTATGATACATGGCAGGACTTGCATGAAGCACATTGTTCACTGGAAAGCTTAGAATTAAAGGAATATTGGAAAGGCTTTGGGTTTGCTTTCATTTTGTAAATTTTTATCACAATATAAAACACTTTAACTAAGAACACAAGTCTCTAGTCTATAACGCTCTAGCTCTTAATTAAAAATGAAAGAACAACTTCCTAGCATTTCAGCAAAGACAGAAAGGACAGCATATAATTCGTATTCAGAACTATAAAAGAGGCACAGGATCACCACTCAGGGTCGAGGATCCATGGTGATTTTCTTCAAAAGTACATGAATGCACATGCAAAAAGCACTCTCTTCCACTACCCAGAAGGTTATATAGGCTTACTATGTAACTATTTATTGGGATGTGAATCCAAAATTTATGCACTACTAAGACACAATTCACAATATGGATGGCATGCACTGTGCATCATCACTGTGTTTTGGGCTTAATTGAAGTGTAAACAGAACAAAGATGAACTGTGTGCAATTTGCAGAGCTTTGACATATAGTTTTCCTACACAGAAATTGCTCATGAGAAATGCCTGCACATCATGAAACTTCCTTTTAAATGAACAAAAATTTCAATGAATTATCATCTCTTCCGAAAATCCAAGAAAAGAGGATAACTAATGCATGCTGGAAGGTATTTCAAAATCTTAGTGTTTTCTGTAGCTAAATTAAGAAGCTTAGTGTCATACTCTGCAACTCTCACAGAAGTATAGGGTCAGTGAGGACAAAAGGCATTAAGGGATTGTGCAGAATAATGACTCTGTTCACTTTCTTACTTAAATTGATACTTTTCTAAGGGTTTAGATTGCATTGGTCAGCCTTTACATGTTTTTGTGGCTGCTCACTCTTGCATTCTATTCTTAGCTAATACAAATATAAAACCCAGCAAATTTCTTTCTCATATTTCACTGCTCATCAAATTCCAGTCAAATAAATTCATGTAAACTCCCTGCCTAGTCTGACATTCACATAATTTCTCTTTCATGACCTTTATGACCAGTGACCACATACGGGAAGGAAAGAACAGACTGCCTCTCAGGACCAGTGTGTGTATATGGTGTTTATCATAAGACAAAAAAAAAAACTCCTGTGCGTGGGCAGGTTTATTGTATTTGAAAAGCTAAAGTGCTCTAACGAATATTTTAACTGCATCTGAATGCTTTTACCAACTTAAAACATGCAACAAGAGATGAGACTGAAGTTTACACCAGCACTTTGCTCTTATTTTGGAGATACTAGAGAGGTGAAATTCAAGTCCAGGAGGAGCCTTTTTGACTTACATATTGCAGATATAGCTACTTCTGAGATACATTTACATAGCTCCATGAGAATATCCTTTACCTGTTCTTTCACTCATTCCCCAATAATAAGAGTTTTTTCAAAGGCCCAATTAACCTGGTCATGTGCAGAAAAAAATCCCCACTATCTTAAATACATTCCAGAAGCACAATTTTCTGCAGCAGGCAAAGAACAAAAAAAGGAGCCTACAGATAAGGCATGCAATGCAACAGTACGGAATGAGAGTTATGATACAAGCAAGCATCTTTCCTCCTGTTTGATGCTATAGCCAACACAGAGAACTGCTTCACTGATATGGGATGGAAGCAGCGGCTGAGGAAGGCTGCTGTTATGGCTAGACAAAAGACAGCTATATTATCCAGATAATAATATAACCAGCATCCCTAGGGATCTGCTTTCTTTTGATACAAGAAAGAAAAGTATGAACTGCTTGTATTAAAAACTAAGGTGCAGACTACCACAAGAGTTTTTCCTACACAGAATGTGTGGCCAGCAGTCAGAACATGCGGAGCACAAACTCTGCATCCGAACAAAGAACTGGGCTATTGCCTTGATGCAACAAGTAGGTAAAACCAGTAACACAGCGTATTTTTTCATCACTGGTCACATATTGGAGCTCTCTGGACTGTGCTGGAGAAGCTAGGTAGGTAGCTCAGAGATTGGATAAGCTGAGGACTGTCAAGAAAATGGCTGAGAGCTAAATACTTCCTTCCTTTGAAACAGCAGGACATCCGAGGAATCACTAGACAGAGGAGTAAGTCAGTCCAATAAGATCATCCTCATGTCACAATTAAAAGAAAAAAATCCCTTACACCATCAAGAAAAACCAATTGAACTCAATTGTGTTAAGGGATGAAAAGCAAAAAGACTTTCCCATACTTTATGTGAGATCTGAAATAGTGATAATACTTTACAGAGTTTTAAGGAGACAAGACAATGTATGAACTTCTTCAGCCAGCTTGCTTGACATTAATGAAGAAAAAAAAGTTAATTGCGAAATGGAATTTAATAAAACAAGAGCCAAGAATGCAATTCATATCAATATTGTAACAAATAAACCATAGATAACTAATAATTTGTTGTCACCAAAATTTTAAAAACTTACTTGATATAGCCACCTATGCTTGGCACACTTAAGCCTGGAGTAAAACTCCTAGCCTACATAGAATAGTATGTTAAAGATTGAAAGTGACTAAATTATAATATTAAAAATTCTTAATTTTTTTTAACATTGGGGTAAGTAGTCTTTTGGAAAAAAATACCATGCCCCCACTAAGAGAATCAGTAGATCAATCTGCCCTGATTTTAGGAGACACATTTATTTCTAGGAGATCTACTTCACTGAAATTTAAGTTTCAGAGTTGAACAGAAGACAGCAAGACAAATGGCGTCTGATGGTATAGAGTCACATTAGATTTAGAAAAAGTGTGTTACTGGCCTTCACAATACAGACATTTATGGCAAAAGTTGTGTACACACCAGGAAACCCTGGGGATTACAATGTTAGTAAAAAGCCCTGGAAACCACACAACTAAAATACTTTATAAAGGGCCGTGGATTGTTTTTTTGGGCTTTTTTTTAGTCCTTGGGAGTGGGACACTGCTTATTTAATTCTTCATGTTAGAGAAAACCTCAAGAAAGAAAATAAATTACATTTTCAACATGGAAACCTGCATTGCTAAATGAATCATTTGTGTTGTAGAACTGTCTCAACCCAAAAGGAACAAGTCTAACCTACTCTATTTATTAGACTGAGTGAAGAAAATACTCATTAATTATTTCAGGCAAAAAAAATTAAGCATTTGAGCAACTCTTGTGAGAGACTACAGAATCAGATGAGTCTACTGCCAGTACAACACCTGTAACAAACATGGTTATCTATCAGACCATGGTTTGGCCTAATTAGGGGCACAAAGAATGACAGTGAGCAAGGGGACCTGCAGCCTTCTGTTACCTTCAGCTGTGTGTTGCAAGGTCACGATGATGCAACGTACACGAAGGTCCAGAATAAGATCCTGGATGATCTGAAGCATGTCATTCGGTATCTCGAGTGCAGTAAGAGACTCAGAACTAAGCCTAGAAAACAAATAAAGTTAGGTGGAAGTGAAAATCTGAAGGTTTTTTTAAGCTGATATGACTACATTGAATTTTTCAGACATTTTCTGCATATATAAATACAACAGCTCCATTCTCAGTGTATCTTCGAAAACCAATTATCCCATTCTGAGAAAATTATTATTTATTTAAATAAGAAGATTGTAAATGCAGATTTATTTTTATCTAAGATTACAATAATGTCATCACAGCAATATGCAATCTTTTTCTACTGTCTTCTTGTACTTCCCTGCTTGATCTCCTGTCCTATGATCCAAGAATAATCCTTTTGGAGCAGAAGCAACTTTTTTTTTTGTCTTTAGATGAATGCCTAGTTTGAATACAAGATCCACAAATGGGTTTCTGAGATATTTTTTACTTGCATGAAAACACATATTTTTTACTTACATTCCACGATTAAGCTGCCAGAAATGGTGATGTGGCTGTGCATCAGATTGCTAAGAATACACACATTCAAGGAGCCAAAATACAGCTACTGCACCATGTGCACAGAAAATTATTTCACTGTTTTGCTTCCAACTCTGACCAGGCACAAAACGCTGGTACTACAGGTGAAGATGGAGACATTAATTTCTGTTTTTTTTCCTTTAGAAATAGTAACACAGCAGCTACTGTGAAAGCATTTCAGCTTTCAACTAAAAAGCTGCAGCTGTGCTCAGACTTAAGGGCACAGAGGGATGTTCACTGCTTTTATCCAATTCCTGGATATGTAAGCAAGGACAATTCAAACGCAGTCACTGCCATTTGCCCTACTGCTAATACTGAGGGAAGCAATTACTGAGGTAATAGAAAGTGCCAAGGTGGAGGAATAGGAAGGCACAAAGCAAAACAAGTGGAACGTTTCCAATAATCCACCTGTAGGCTCCAGTTCCATACCCCTGGTATTAGGCACAAAGCACCAAACCCTCACCATTAACCAGGCTGCTCTCCACACAGCACAACTACTGAATTAGTAGATTACAAAAATCTGTACTGTCTCAGCCGGCCAGGCAACAGAATGTAAATACCCATCTGTGAGAAATTTAAGTTACTTTAGACTGCACAGAAGCCCTGTACTTTAGAGTTGATTCCACTGAGCACACAGACGTCACATCCCTAAGATCACCCTTTTTCTCTTATAATACACCCTAACAAATACATACCTTTCATACCTTTATAGTAAGGCAAAAGTCTTGCCAGCAATGGCTCACTTGATTGCATAGCTCTAATTTATTCTCTGGAACCTATTCACACTGGGCAATAACAAGATCGGGTACAAGAGAAAGATTGTGCTATCACCTGTGTGATACACACAAATTTGTATGTGTGATATCAGCTGAGTGAGACATACAAATGAGCAGAAAAATTAAGATCACACAGATGTAACGACAACTCCTTGTTATCTAATACTGTGGGTTCTATCACTCCTAAATACAAGCAGAAAACAGTAAATCATTTGTGAGATGACAGAAAAGAGTAAAATTCTACCATGTGCTTCACAATGATTTTTAGTTACAAACTGTGAAAATAAGGCTTAAGCTATTACCTAACTTTGCAACAAAAAAAGGTCTTAGGCAACGTGTAGACTCCTCTTGGGAACAGCCCACCTTCATCACCAGTGAGTCACAAGAATTTTGTCAGACTGTCAAAGTGTGGGGGCTTGAAAATTAACGTACTTGCAGCACCTCCACGAACTTTTGACCTGGTCGTCACTGATCAGTACTCTACAATGACATGCTCCATTCCTCTTCTCCAGATGCCCCTTTTCTTCCCTACTTTTGATCACTTTGCAATAAAGTCTAGCCTACTTTGCTCAAGTGCCATCACTAAGAAAACAAGATGGGGAAGGAGTAGGAGGGAGAGAGGATTTCCCCAGCTCTCAGTTCAGTTGTTCATTACAAGGGTAGTGCCCGGAAAGCAAAAGGAGATTCTCTGAAAGAGAGTCTTCATATAGTCTGTAGCCTCAGCCTGGATCTTATCTCAGATGGCAGGAGCACAGCCAACCTTTAGAGAACTGTTGCTTACCTTTCCAAGCCAGTATTAGAGATATGCAAGGGCTAAAGTCTAGAATTTTATAATTTGAGTGAAACTCATGGCTTTCTTCTCATAAAAGGGCAACACTGGTGCCCCTTTATATCTTTTCATATAGTCAGTTCCTTCTTAAATTGAAAGAATTCCATAAAACCCAGCCAGAACAACAAACTTCTCATGGAAATATTTTTCTATGTGGTTACAGTACAGATAATTTAACTGACAACAGAGTGAAAGAAAGTGTTAAACAGACTTGACAACAGGTGTGTACCACCCTATCTGCTCTAAGAATATCTATACATGATTGCACCTCTTTCTTTTCTTCGTCTGTGCTTTGCCTGTTACCTGCTTTGAAAAATCCAGATAAAAAGTACAGTATCATACCCAGGTATTCCTCAAAAGGAGTAGTTACTTTTCAAAAGATAATGACAATTCTTGTAGGCCCCATAGACAAATGCAAGCAAATTTTGTATATTAATGAGTCATTTTGCAATTAATGAAATGTACGTTATTAATTTTAGAAAGAATATAAGCAGAATGACATTATAAGCAGGAGTATCACCTTCCATTAAACAACTGTAATGGTAAACTCCGATATAAGTATAACTACAGTGAAAAACATTATATTTTCACCCATTTTGGCAAAGACAGGAAGATGTATAGTAAATACAGCAAATAATTGCTTTCTACCCTAAAGTATAACATCGTGTTTCATTCACTGAGTGCCTATGCTCTATGTTGTGCCAGGCAAATACTTTGTTCAAACTTTTTCATAAGATGCTATGGGAAAAAATGAATATATTATTATGTAATAAGACTATACCATGAGACATCGATAATTACACTTGCACATAGAATCTGACATAAGCAATTTTTTTTGCAATTCTATTTTTGAAAATGTTAACATTCTCAAAATCCAGGGTATTTACACAATGAACAAAACATTTTGTCTTAAAGCACACGCATTCCATGGATAGAATGATTTTATGGGTCCAGAGATCCATTTACCTTACAGTCTGGATAACATGTGTTAGCCACTGTCCGGAAAGTTCAGATTTCATCTCCCAGCCACCATACTGCCTTAATTCTCCTTCTCTGAGGCTGAATGGAAGCAAGGCTCCACGTATAAGTTTTACCAGAGAGTGCATCACTTCCTGAATCATTTTCTGCATCAGAAGAAGGGGAAGAAAAATAATGGAAAAATCTCTACCAAGATGCTTAAGCAGCCACGTACTTGCTATATACAACAGGTGGAAATGTTAGATTTATAGGTGGCTCCGTATGGTAAAGAAGAGAGAAAAAGGAGGTATGAGGGTACACAAATTTTTTAGGAAATCTTATTTTTCAAGGTGACACTAAAGTATCTTGCCATGAAGGATAAATGAAAGAAATTAGGATTCTCCTCACCACATCTCCCCCAACTACTTACCTTGAAATCATTCTGTCTTTGCCTAGCATTTTTCTTCGATCTTTCCATTTGGCCAGATTTTTCAGCAGTCTTGTGAAAATGAGAAAATTGAAAAGTGTAAGTAACTTATAACCACTGTTAAAATAATTCTGAAAAAGGGGGTTTCAAAGTGAAGAAGTGAAAACCGATGAGTTTATGATGTAATTATAAAAACGAACTCAGGGCATTTCACCAAGCAAAGACCATATATATCTCAATAAACTCAACTTACTGTAGGTAAGTACCCTAATGTTTAATTCTGAGGAAAAATGTGTGCTTAAGACAAAGTCAGAGTCAGCATAAGAGTAGCTCAAGCAGTACAAACTTCCTGAGATTAAAGTTTTCTCACTGCAGTGTTAGTGAGATCTAAAACATATATAGTCCATTTGTGCATCAAGTTTATATGAAGAAACTGCATTTTTTTAGCATGGAAACTGACCAGAGAAAGACATCAATGTGAAGTGGGAGACAAATTTTGGAATGAGGACAATTTGGAAATGCATGATGTGAGGTGGGGGGGTTGCAGGGTTTTTGTTTGGTTTAGGAACAGTATTTTGTTACAGTGCTCTTTAAATAATTAAACTAATTGTAAAAGAGACTGCAAAATAAGCAGCTTCTTTATTGTCACTTTTTTGAGAACAGAGGAACTTTGCATGAGACAGTTACAGTTGAAGAAAAACACGATTTGACTAATAGTCTTCCTGTTTGTAGTTCTACCCTTCTGTGAAGAGTACTGAGATCTCAGTAGAGTAAATTACATTGAAAAAGTTATTTCAAATCCTAGGTGAAGTGCAGACGTCGAATTTTATACTTAGGAAATCTCCTTTTTTATGTTTGTACAGCAACATCTACTGGACAAGAAGTGCAATAACATGACAGGAGTGTCCCCAAAGACAATCAGTTTACTTTCAAATAATTTGTTTGAAATGCCGTGTTTTTCAAAATCCTTCTTTAGTTAAAGCATTTAAGATTTTTAAGATAAAATAAAAAATTTGAAGTGAGCAAAAATTGGAGAAAAATCAAACTGCTTAACAATTTTAGAAAATACATAGCTACAAAAATCTTGTATGTTAAAGCCCTGAATTATACCATTTCAGAAAAGAACAACCTTCAAATTATTGCTGCATTTAACTCCCACTTCTGTCTCCTAAAGCATTAAAAAGAAAATAAGTTGTACTCCTTGAAACTTCAGACAGCAACTTTAAATTCACACTGGTTTACAGCTGGATTAAACAGAGCAATTCATAGATCTTTGATATATTTTTTTTTCAGTGGTTATGCTGAAGACCAATCTTAAACCTTTCCTGCACAGACAGACCAAAACTATCTTGTGGTAAGATCAACGGTTACTACTCACATTTGTGACTTCACCTAGAGTGATTCAAAGAACTCAACTTTTCAAACTGTTGAAATACCACATGCATCTTAACTGACAATATTTTAAGGCATACAGCTAATCTTTCAGAATTAAAGAAGAGCCCCCTCTCTGCCAAAACCCTACAAACTGAACAACATAAAATACATCTTGAAATGCATATGTGGAGATTTTCTTTCTACATTTTTAAATGTCTTTAAGACCTAAATAAGCTAACTGGAATAATCTTGTATACTATTTTTATAGGATGTTTCTTTAAAAAAATGTAGCAACTGCCTTTCTTCCTGAATTATGATATATACCAAGCAAGAAGTAAAAGAATTTTCTTTGTGCACAATTAAACTTTGTACTGTTTCTGACAGCAAAACACAAACTTTCAGTCTTGAATGCACTGTGATGACAGATATTCTTAGGTGCTCTGGAAGTCTTCCAGCTTATGTCACCCCCTCTTCTCACTCATCCTCAACTGCCTGTGGCATGCAGAACACACAGGAGGAATGGATTCCTTCCTATTTCCCCAAGAACTTGTGGGGCTTCTGTAAGGACTAAAGGAGCGGAAGAATCAAATGTACAGGGATTAATTTCCCAGAGGTTCAGAATTAGGCCCAAACATAGAACAGCATATGTACCTTACAGACTAACAACAAAACTACCTCTTTCGTTTTTTTAATACATTGAAACAATGTTTTGTTCAGGCAAGACAAAAGATCACTACATTTTCCATTTGCAGTCATTTTCATGAGCAGGATTCCTTAACCTTGTTTACAGTTCAAATCTTCGTTTCTCTAGAAACTGCTTTCTATTTAATTGTACACAGAAAAAAAAACCACAGTAAACTTAACAGGTGAATTCGTAAAGTTTAATTTTCAACAGTACTAGTGTCAAAAAGAAAAGTTGTCATTTCCCTTATGAAATAAATTATTTTTGTGAAAGTCAACAGTACTAAGCTTTATTCTTGATTTTACTTCCTTCACTGAACATTATGTTAAATGTCATATCTTTCTTTTGATTTTTATCATGTAAAATGAGGATCATGTAGAGCATCTATTTCACTGAAGCTATAATGCTGTGTACATTGTGTTCAACATGTAAAGGGCTATAGTACCTATTGGTATCATCATATGAAAACAGTATATTGATTTATAAGCAGTAGCAATAAATAGATAAATTAATTCTTTGGAAAATAAGAACACAAGCTTCCAAATGTTCTTTTTCAAAGGCTTCTGTTTTTCCTACTAAAACTTCAAAGAATAGCAGATAGACGTGATGACTTCAGAATTTAAACACAGCAGAACATAGTATACCACAAATTAATTAATTTATCAAAAATTAATTTTCAGAGGTATCCTTTCAAAATCTGTTAACAGTGTGCACATAAAAACAGCACATGTCAGAAATAATTACTTCTGGTTTTCCCCTTCTTCTTGCACTATCAGGATTATTTTTGCATGATTTGGAAAAATCAGATAATTTGAGCAAGAAGGAGTAGTAGCACAGGTAGTTGCAGCTGACTGACCTTCCAGACTAGACTCCCTAACAATGCGTCTGTGAATTCTGCTCTGTGCCTTGGTTATTTCACAGCTCTGGTCTTGAACCTAACCTCACTTCCAAATACTCAAAACTCAAGAAATGAGTACACCTTTTCCAAAGAAAGGAAACAATATTTTTTCTGTATGACTCTGCCTTTTACATATCTCTATCCTTCATGCAATGTGTTATTTCTTCAGATGACCAGTGAAGGGCAAGCTATGAGTAAGAGATGAAAGTACACAGATACACAGTCCAGCAACTGGAACACAGCCACAGCCACACACACAATCCCCATTGTCACAATTTAATGTAATTCCACTATACGCTTACGTTCTTTTAAAAAGAAAAACCTCTTACTAAAATAAGTCATTACTTCTACCAGTGAAATAGAACACTTCAAATATAATTATTACAGATTTTTGTTACTTATAAGTCCTTTATAAAGAAGAATCCATACCTCACTGAATAAACTTCCATTCACATAGGAAATCCAGAGCTTCCAGAAGTTGGGCAGCTGACTTACAACAAGTTTTGTCAACTTTTCAACAAATACAACTTGCTGAGGAGCTTTGTATCGCCAAGCTAAAAGGGGGAGAGGGGATGGAAAAAGCAACATTAACATTTTTAAAAATAACAAGAATGTACTACTAGCTTGCTGCTCCACTGTATTACACGAGTGACTATACAGTATATTTAAAGCCTTTTGGGTAAAAATAAAAAAAAATTAAAGCCCAGTCCATATACGTGTACACAATCTGTATGCATACAAGCTCTTTCTTTTCCTCTCATATGCTTACAAGGTGTCAGCTCTAGAAGAGAAGCTACAGAATAGTTCCCCTTGTGGGGATATCTAAGGCAATGCATTCAGATAGTTTTCTGTCTTCAAACCACTCCAAAATGTAAGGTAACATGAAAGCAATCAAGACATTAGAAAAGTTTAAAATGAAATCTTGTCAACAGATTATTTTTTTCACTTTCCTCTACAATGGAGGTAAAGAGAAAGGTGAACAGTTTGAATTTATAGTAATTTCTTCAACCAATATCTTGGACAATCACTGTCAAATATATTGGAGAAAAAAACCCCCAAACACACTAAATCACCAAAAAAGCTTACAGATGCCATTCCTTAAATTTACCAAAAACTAAAAAGATCCACAAACAAACTGGAAACAGAACACATCACAGCACATTTGGAATGGCAGCACTTGCACAGGCATCCTAAATTGTAGGTTTGCTTTGTCTCTCCACTCAGAGAAGAACAAGGACAGCAGAGCTTTCAGTGGTCATGCACACCTAAGCGCCAAGGAACTCTACTCAGAAGCAACTCATTCTACCTCTAGGAAATTGGGATGGATTATTATAGTGCTCCAATTCTCCAGTTTTCCTTTCAGTCTTGGTTTAAATTGATGTCTACAGAATATGGAAAACTTGCTGAAAATTTACCTTTTTCATTTTGTAAAAGGTAACAGATCCATAACTAAAAAGCATTTAAAAGCAAAATAACGTGGAAGTGGAATTGTCGGCCATATATATGCAATTAAGTCCCTGTTCATGCAAAAGAATTCAAACAACTTAAAAATAAACTGGATTTTGGGTGTTGCTTGCTACACAAAGTGTGGCATTCATATTGTTAGTGGATGCCATTCAAAAACAACCAGCAATTTAGTGTTTTGCTTTGTAACACTTGTTAATCACCTCCATGAAAGGCTTTGGGCTGAGAAACGACAAGGGTAACAGTGAGACAGCTATTTCAGTGGATGATCTATTCTGTGAAAAGCATGTTTTCTGTCCCCTATGATGTCACCATTGAAAGATTCCTGAGACAAAGTTGTTTGGACAAAGATATTGACAACACAACACAGAAGGCCTCTGCTGGTTGTGGACAGACAGATTGCTTGAGCTCAGTCAAACATTTTATTTCCCTCTTTGGTTTTAAAGAATCAGAGAGACAGATACGTGAAGTCACAGAAGGTGCAACTGCAGGGAGAACCACCTTAGCAAACACACACAAAAGGTAAAACAAGCAAAATGTAGTAGGCAGTAGGCAGCTATGCATGCAAGAGAGAAGATCTGGTCTAGTAGAAAAAATACTTTTACTACTTTAACTACATTCTAAGAACCAAACTTTGAACTTGAATTTGAATTTTATGAACTGCTCTTTTCTTGCACAAAACATGGAGGACTTCTTCAGTAAGCAACAGTGGTTTACAAGAAGAAAGAATTCTATTTTGTAACAATCCAAAATAGGCACACAGTATGCGGGTTTTTGTTTGGGCTTTTTGACTACACCACACAGTGGACAGTGGGGCCTGCAGCTTTTTTTTTTTTTCAAATAGAACAGATGCCTACCATCATCACGGGCAGACTGAAAGCTGCTGCCCCTTTTCAGTGAAGCAGTTTGACTGAGGTGGCCAATCGGCGATGGACGCACATCACTGTCCAGGTCCAGCATGGGGCTGTGGAGCAATGCGTTGCCTGGGCAGAGGGGAAAAAACCCAAAAGTTAGAATTATTTTGCACATCAGTTGACATGAAACTGTATGCTGCATGTGGAATTCTAATTTACTTCAGTGATACAAATCTTATCTTAGAAAAACATCTTGCTTTATTTAGAGTCTTTGTTCATCTGTATCAATGCTATTCAATACCATCACTACTGACACCTGTAGCAAAGCCAAAACCACAAGTACCATGGGGAAAATACTATTCTTTGGTCTGTATCTTTCTCTGTTTATAATTAATGCCCTACAGTTAGTTGCTTGAAAGCCATGTACAAATACGTATTCTGCCATTAGTGACATTGCCCATGCTTTTTTCTGGTATATGTCCTACATACACTTTTCAACAGCAAAAGTTTCTTTTGTGTCTAGCTGAAGCAGTTAAGGGCAGAGTGCTCAACTATTACTTAGCTGTTTTGCCTCTACAGAGTTCAGGCAGAGAGAATCCATCCATCAGGAATCAGATGGACTAATGGCATGTTTCCTTTGTAAATGTGCTTATTTATACATAACTATAAACCCACAAATATTTTCCAGTGTATCAAACAATTATTTTTTACTTTGGGTGCCTGTCTACATGCAGGTCACTATTCACAAGTCTAAGCGAGGATCTAATCTGATGGAGGTGGATACTTGGAGTCTAACATGCATTTTGAAAAACAACCATATAAAAAGAATGAGAGGATTATGATAATTTTTAAATGTACAGTGATACTGCCAATTCTTTAAAGTCTAAATTGCTGCTTTATGTATTTCACCTTATAGAGAAATTTCTGAAAGTAGTCATCAAAAACTACTCCAGCATTGCTCAACTGAGCTGTAAGAAGTAAATTTAAATCAATCAAAATTCCCAGAATTATAGAACATCCCAGGTTGGAAAGGATCTCAGAAGACCATTTGGTCCAACCTTTCATGGGAAAGGGAGTCAGGGTGAGATTATCTAGGACCCTGTCCAGTTCAATGTTGAAAACCTCCAGTGATGGCAGCTTTACAATGTCACTGTGGGGAGCTTACTTCAGTGATTGATTGTTCTCAATGCAAAAAAAAAAAAAATTCTTATACTGAGATGTGACTGCCCTGGTAATTAATGCTGAATTTTGTAGTGAGAATCACAGCATCTGAGTTTATACTGTTGATCTTTTCCATTGATACCTACATTCACTTAAAATAACAGGAAGGTCACAGAGGATGACCACCAGCTGTAACACTGAAATACTCAGATTCGGGAGTAACACAAAGCAAAAACTATTCAAAGCACATTTATTCTGGTGTCAGAGCAGCATGGCAGAAAAGATATACCTAACCCTTCTACTTCAACAGCTGAGGCTTAAAGAGCCATATAAAGGATTGTGAAACTTATTGCAAACTTCCAATAGGTGACAGTATTGGGTTTTAGTTCATTCTGAAAGAAGTTCTTTCTCTTACAATTCTTTACAGGCTTTTAAAGAAATTTCCTATGGCCTTTCACTGCAGCATTATCATCACCAAAATAACTGTCATTTCTTCCACTCATCATCTTACTGTTCATAGTATAAGACACGTAAGTAAATAGATCCAATTTGCTGCATCATTCACAGTTGTGATTGACACACTGTATTAACTGATTCGATGAACTCAGCCTTCCTATCTTCAGGCTGTGCTATGATTCTGTTCACTATTTAATTCCTACACCACTTACCAAACACAACTCATCTTTATGACAGCTTTAAAACTGATGAGTTTTCAGCAACATAGAATCTGCTGCAGTGATTTAAGTGTATTATCCACTTTCACCACAGACAAGATCTACAGTGAGTTTGAACAAGAATTTGCGGAAAGATTTTTCCTTTTAAAAGAACTAAAAATGCACAATAATAAGCAAGCAAAAAACCAAAGCTATGCAGTAATCACCATCCATGAAAACAGCCATCTTACAGAATGAAGTAAAACCAAAACAAATTAATTCCTCTTCAGAGTAAAAAAATATATATTCATTATCTTACAGAAATTCAACACAGAATAAAAAGAAAATTGTAGAAGACTCTGAGAAAATTTAAATGTCTCACATAGTTCGTGGGATTTCAGGAGCATTTGAGTGAGATTCAATACATTTGCATTTTATTTGGATACAAAAAAGGTATGTCAAGACGGCTAAGTCAAAATTGTCACAGGCATTGCTATTTAAAACATATTTTATTAAAAAAACACCAGCAAGAGTGTAGCAATGTTATTTTCACAAAAACTACAACAAAAAAAATCCCTCTCATCTCTCTGCATAGAATTTAAATTCTCAGCTTTCAGACAGCGTGTTAATATAAGGAATGTCTTGTAAAACAGATGATCTCTAAAATGACAGTGCCAATTAAACCTCAGAATTAAGAAAACAGACACTTACCAAAACACCTTAATGTGAATTAGCTCAATTAAAACCACTTGCTCGAGGTAGCTGTATTGCTGCTGATGCACTAAGCCCATGCAGCCCGAATGGTTTATATGTTCACCAGTAACAGAAAACATGTAAAGAATACTCTCTTGTTCCACCAGAAAAAACCACATCATCAGTTTTCTGGCGTACCAGGAAAAGAAAGTTTAACATGAACTAATTTCTTAATAGGTTGTCTAGCATTACAAGCAAGTATAACACAGCAGCAGGGAACTACAACAGCACATATACCCTCAGGACTAATAAACATCTGGACTACATTAGCAAAGCTGATCTTGCTCTCACCCTGCCAGAAGATAGCGCTTGAAGACTGCACACTAATGCATAAATCTTGTAAAAAAAGTGAGAGCTAACTTACAAACAATTTTTCTTCTATCCCAGCTCGTTCCCTCTCTGGAGCCAGCAGCTTAAATTTAGCAGTGTAATGCAATACAATGAGTAGTATGGACTGCAGACAATAATATTTATAAACCTAAATAAACTAACCAAATAATAATTTACTGCCCACTCAGTATTTGATTTGTGTACTATTTTTACATTCCTAGATCCTGAATGTAGGACAGCAACAATTTAAAGCTTTGAGAAATTGACTTTTTACTGTGCTAACAGGTTTCAAGAAGTATAAACAACATGAAAAAAATATTCCCGGTAGATCTTTACTTTTAAAAAATACACTGCATCTTTGAAGCTACAAAAGTATTTTTTTCCAAAATACAGAATCTACATGGAGCATTATCTGTCAGTAATTCCAGTGCCAAGTGTATATTTAACCAAGGAAACACAGGAAAAAAATGTACTACATGCTCTTCTATCCAACAGCGATGACAAAACAAATGTATAATTAGCACCTTATTACATTTACAACTATATAATCATGAGAATATCAAATATAGAGTTTTAAGGATCTCAATACTGCTTTAATTTTATTTTTTAAAGGATTTTAGTGGGTTTCAACTTTTTGTTCACAGATACTTTGAAGGTGTGCATTCAGAGGCTGTGTGAAATAAAAATATTTCAGTGGTTTTACGCACTAGTCTTCTGTTCTACTGCAGTAAGATCTCACCAAAATAGGAATCTAAAGAACACAGTAAAAGCACAATTCTTTCTGATATTATTTCTCTAACCTTCTGTAAATCAAAAGCCAGCTGCACTGATCCCTAACTACAGGTTTATCATACTATAGGGTACTTCTGTTTCTACAGTACCTACAGCTCACATACAAACCCTGACCCCATTTTTTGGATTGTTACCTGCAAGCTCTTGGCAAGCAGTGTGTTACAACCTCCATTAAAAAGACAACTGACATGAAATTTGCCTAAAATAAATTTTCCATGATACGCAAACCAGCCAATGATTTAAAATTTTAAAAGCTGCTTTACCTTCATATTCCTAAACTCTTACTGAATTGAGTGTAAAAACTGTTCTGCAATATCCATTGCTCCACAACTGCCTGGCTTTTTTCCCTTCTCTGAGGTCTGGCAGGCAGAGGTTTCTTGAAGGAGTCACACATCTCTCACCTCCCTCTACAATCCAACCTCAGACACTCTGCAAATCTGCCAGCCCGGTGCATCAATTACATGACTTCCAGTAAAGATTTTTACAAAAGCTACTGGTGATCAGGGGATTAATACTGTGCCAATACTTCCTGCAGTGACAAAGAAAATTGTTAACAAGTGACCAATCTTAGGTTAAGTAATTTTTCAATGAGATTTTCCATGTTAAGTCAAACGTCAGTCATTACACGGACTTGCTCATATACAACACGTACATGTACACACAACACATACATGATGTACATGAGGAATATTAATTTAAAAAAAAACAAAAAAGACCCTACAAGATGTGCAACCAGGGGAATACAGCTACTGTGTTTTGTCACCCATTATGTATCTTACAGTGAATTTTCTCACAGGCTACAATAGCGAGGGAATGCTGATCTGTAGCCTCCTGGCTCTCTGAAGGGCGGCAGACTTCCTCACCAGCCTTAAACACCTTTGAACACTTTTTCCTGCGCACAGCGGGCCCTTGTCCTGTGCTACAGCCTGACCACCCACTGTTGCTTGTTGACCAAACACACAGTGCCTGGAGCCCGTGCCGACACAACCAGGGTAAGATTCCTTTCAAGGACACTGCAGCGAGAATTTCAATTTGTCTAGGCAAGAAATTAGGCGAGCAGGATAAATTACTGAAAAATTAACCTGCTCAGCAGATGAATAACTGCGTTTTATTCTTTTTCTGAAGAACTTCTCCTTTCTCACCTTACATTTTCTAGTGATCAAGAAGAAAATGGATTGTTTTTCTAGAAAAGAGATGAGCATGGAAGATTAAATTTGATTTAAAAAAATGGTTTTGGGAGATGTTTAAAAATGAATGCTTTTTTAAATCTTAAGGCTAGGCTTCATTACTGTAAATTCAGTTGTAATGAAACTGTTTTCCAGTTTACTACATAAAGGGTAACTGGGCCTATTCTCGTGGTGTTCTAAGTATTTCACAGCCTAAGGATATGTCTTATTGTTAGCCCTTCAGGTCAAAATATTCTGAAACAAGAGCGAAGCATTCAAGTTCTCTAGATAAATAAAAATTACTTCTTACTTCATTTTATTAGCTCTAGCAGACATTAAGATCATCAGCACTTCTGGAAAAACTCATTTTAACTCCTGAAAAAGTACTGAAGACTGGAACAGACACAAAGGTAAAATTCTGGCCACTGAAGAGTTTCAATCTATCTTCATTCATAAAAATCTTTAAAATTTTGATTTTAACCTACTTGTGTTGCTTTTTAATCCCAACAGTTACTCTCTTTATAGTACTTTAATATAATTTAATGTATTGCATAAAATAGGAACGCCCCCTGAACTTCTGAACATGCTGGATTCTACTAAAATTTTTATATTACATCAAATTACAAATGTATGTAGTAAAAGTGGAAAATGAATCTGCTATTAATTTTTTTACTGATCAATTTTTATTCTCTCTCACTTTCTTTTTTTTTTTTTTTTAATTAATAACCTATTAAGGGTTTGCTTGACATCTGCTGTCAAAAGGGTATTTCTGCTATGGACAGGGGATGTGGTTTAGACATGAAATGGCTCCCAGCTGCAAGAATTCTTCTTCCAGATGTACAGTAAGCAAAGGCAATGGAAGAGAACCAGCTGCTAGGATAACAAATTGAAAAGGCCCTTTTGACATAAGCCTTGCCGGCCTGTCTGATCTAACAAAGATGGATCATTCATTGCAAGGTGAATAGAATCTCAGTGTGGCACAGAAAAAAAGAGCAACATGGTCAAAGCATCCATTTCTCTCTTTCACACCAAGTACAGCTGCTGTTACTCTGGCACAGAAAAACCCTGCAGAATTTTTTACAATATGTGGAGAGCTGTGCATCATATTCAGTGCTGCAAAAATTATAGGTTTTTTTTAAGTAATAAGAACTAAAAAAAATGATACTAATTTTAAAAAATCACAGTGACTGTACTATCATACTGCTGTTTGGAGAGCTGGTTCCACATTGGGAACTTGAATAGGTTGTATGTTATATATTTTGCAAACTAAAGGGCAGCAAAAAGATCACACTGCAAACATGTCAATGTTTCCATTTACAGATTTAGTTTCTAATCAGGTTAGCTATTAACAGGTAGCTTATTTTCAATAATATTACATAAAATCTCAAAGATTTGCATCACAGATGAGTGATTTAGATCACTCAAAGAATCACCAGCAAAGGTACTGGCAAAAGTGGTTTTAATAAGAATTTGCAGGAGTGAGACTTGACGAAGTTTGCAACAACCTGTTAAGAAATTAAGGATTTCTCAGCCTGTTTGACAATAACTAGATGGGTGCCTGTACCCATTTTAGTGCAAAGGATCAAGAAACCTGCTAAGCCACTATTAAAGTCTAAGCAAATAACCACTGGCCACACAGAAAACAGTCTTAACCTCCACACTTCCATCCCTTATACTCTCATTAAGAATCCCATTGCTTAACTCCTTTTGGCTATCTGCCCAGTGCCTCAGGAAAATTTTAAACTAAACCTCATTTATTTACATTTATTTTCATGTCATTTTATGTCATTATGTTCTCCATGTTTCCTGCACTCCAACAAATCTGGGAAGCGTAAACCATAGTGAAAAACTACAATTATGCTTTAATAATAGAGGAATTGCTAAGTATAGTTACAATTTAAAAATATGTAAAATCTTAACTGAAGGAAACCATTTAGTATCCAGGTACCAGAATTGAAAGTCCCTAGATGTCTACAAATCATAAGATCAAAGGTCAAAAGCAGCAATTCGGGCTTTAGCCAATACAAGGCATAAAATTCCAGCACAATTCAGTTTACTATTCAAATATTTCTTACTAGAGATCTAGTATAATACTGTTTTGGGTGAGCATATGCTCTGCCATGGTAACCTTTATATTCATGGCTTGAAAAAATGCTCTTTTTCCATTTTTTCTGTCTCATGCATCTTCTTAACATATCTGTATACTAAGTAACAGCTGCAAACTGGCTTTATCTGCTCGAAGTCCTCCCAGTGGACAAAACAGTGGGATATGACTAGATACGTAACACTCATTCATCTATGCTTCAGGAAAACTTCATAACCATAAAAAATAGTGTCAAAAACAATAAACGAGGACAACTGCCTATTCCATGAGTAAGACAGACAGCATTTTAAGTTTTCTATTTAATGCAGTGAATCCATATATTTACAAGCACTAGTACATAAGCAGAGCTAGAGCTCCAGCCAATTGCACACGGGTCCCACATCTACAGCTTCACCTTTAATGAAAGAATCTGATCCTCAGAGAAGCAGGAGAATGGCTTAATACAAGGACAGGAGCATGGGAGCTTTATGATTCAGGCATCCCCTGTACTGCCTCATTATGCCTTTGGCAATGCTTTTTGGTCTCTTTGTCCTGACTACTTCAACACAGGAGAAATTCTGATCTGGTGTCTTACCTGCACTTTCACTCACTCCATAAAACATGTGAGCTTGGAGTCAAGCAGTTTCTCATAATATGAATATCCCATGCCTGCATTCTTTTTTGCCTCATAAATGAGGAAGGTCTGCTATAGCAAGAAACAGATAGGCTAAAGGCAATGATGGATGAGTAACAACAACCACATCTTAGCACATAATGAAACATTAATCTACATAATGTAAGATTAATCAGCAAACCAACAGGGTTGTTTATACTGAGGGGAAACACTACATCCAGACACATAGAGAGTTATTCCTCAAGGGAAATAATACACTCCAAAATGCTGCTGTGAAGTACTTCATACACAGGGCTTGAGAGAATTCCTCGTTCTGCTTGTACTCATTGAAATAAATGCAACCAATTAACTAATGATCAGATTATAATAGATGATCAATGTCTATTAAAATCAAAGGAAAGGTTAAATTAAACAATTTGCTGTTGGCAGTTGTCAGCTTTTTAAGTTACAATGCCAAATCATTTGACAAAGCTTAGCACAGCTGGATATGCTCTTTCAGTTTTTGGAAATAATACTAACACAAGTTGGATTAACTGGAAACAGACAGTATTGGAAACACATAGTATTTCTGCTGAGCCCTGAAATAAAATCTGAGAAAGAAATCCAAGATCATCACAGTCATGTAAACTTGCCACGGTTTCTTCTTTCAGGTTGCATCACAGACTGCACCATGCTATGATATTAAATGATACTTTGCACATCTAGGACATAATTCCAATTGCTGAGTATTTCTTACAAAATGGAGTTAATCTCTGGTAATATACAAACCCAGAGGTTTTTTTTTTTTAAAAATTCTTGTGATAGTAGTGAAGGATTCACACTTATATCAAAAATACATACTTAGATATCAACCTAAAACAAACATGTATTTAAATATATCTTTAACACACAAAGTTCTGATAGTACATTCCAGTGCCTTGGCATCTAAATTAGCTCACTTGTCCTTCAATTTGGAGACCCTTGGAAGTTATTAACAAGAGGGCAATCATCAGGTGAGGATCCTAGAGAAAACTAGAAAACTAGACTTACTTCTTGTCAACATTGGTGATTTTTCCTTACTGCCCTTACTATTGGCCTGGATAAGTCAAAACCTCTTACAGACAACAGGAGAAGATGCTATTTCTATATCAGAAAATGGAATTATTTCAGTTGTAATGACTAATGGGTCAGCCTTCTAGTTGTGTGGAGACAACTGGAACAATTTTGTCCCATATAATACAGTGTTGACTTATACTAGTGACTAGTGATTTAGAGTAAGTTCTTAGAATCTGCTTAGGATTGTGTTTTAGCTTGTTTAACAAATAATTGCAGTGTAAGCCTTCCCTTCCCAAATACATCATGGCCAGCAAATAAATTCTTTGAGAATATTTGCAGTTTAACAATCATCTGCAAAAATCCTGTCCAGAATGTCTAATGGTTTAAAAAAACTCAACTGTATCCAGGTAAGAAAAGTAGAGACTTTGTCTAATTCCAAACCTATTTAAAGTATTAGAAGTCATGTGTAATGACTCAGAGTACAGTTCTCCTTTCAAAACTAATAAAATAGCAGCAAAATACTTTGGCACAGGCTCAGTTGAAAGGTGAAAAATTTTGCAGAAATGTAAAAATAGATACAATCTGCTACTGAGGTTTAAGTTTACTATGCTGAAAAGTTTTGACTCAATCAGTTTGAACCCACAGATTCAGCTGGCAAAAGAACTAAGGTAAGAATAGCCAGAAATAGCTGGTATGCTCAAGGTGGAACTACAATTGCTGTCTGCTTGTTTGTTCCAGCATTCATAATATGGAAATCGCATCTGCTAGAAACAATGGAAACCTAGAAAAAAATTTATAGCCTTTTTCATTAGAATACCAGTCTTATGACCCATCTCTTCCTCCAAATGCCCAATAAACAAAAATTAAATCTTTTTTTGAAGCATGAGTTAAGTGGACGACTTAGATGTTTGAAAATTTATTATCATTTTATCTTAAAAAGAGCCTATAATTTATGAACATATAAATAACATTTATAACTTGTTTAAATTGATTAGATCCCATAGTCTTGCATAACAAATCTGAGCAAATCTCCACACTTTCCACACTAGGTGTGTTTAAGTAGATTAAAATGCAAGCCATGCCTCCGATCACAACCAGCATTGTTCTACTTGGCAGTTCAAACCAATCCTTCTGAGTTTTCTTTTTTCTGTCCCCAACCTGGTGTATGCCAATATTAAAGATCTATGTAAAGTAAAAATCATGCTCAGCAACTTTCCTTTGTCCTACTAGATACTAAGCAAGAATTTCAATCAGCTAGGTTTGATTCTTGAGTATTTTAAAATCTGTAAAAAAACTATAATCAGTGGAACACCACATAGAAGGTTGGAAGAAAACGACTGGAATTTGATGAGCTGTTAGCATTTCTTTCATACATGCACAAAATATTAACTATTGATACTTGTATTTGCTGGGCATTCAAGTTATTTAACTTCCCTCTTCTGTGAGTTAAACAAAGCTGTATCATAACAGCCCCTCTGACATTATGGCTGAGGTATGCAGTTTTCTTGCAAGAAAAATACCAAACATGTTGAGATTTTTCAAGACAAATAAAGGAATTTAGACACATTTTACATTCATTCACTGGAGCCTGCATATCAAAATTATATAGACTACTGAAACAAAAAGTCTCAAGCACTAAGTATCATCATGTCTCTATTTTTTCCAGCTAAAAAGCTGGAAAATGCCCATACAAAATTTTGCAAATGAGAGAAGAAGGAAGCTTACAATTATTAACCATGGCTGTTTTCACAAGTGAGTTTTGCTCCTGATAACATAATGCTGTGAGGCTGGTGGCAGTACCTCACGAGGGCTTTTGACAAGGAAAAAAGATGGGGGGCTTGGAAATGTTCTGAATTTTGATCAAGAAGCCAGGAAAACAGTGCGGCATTCCAGCTGCTTCCACAGCACTTCACACCATGTAGAGGAACAAAGATGGTCTGTGCACACTTTTAAACTAAAAATTACTGACATTGCTGTCACAAGTGATGCACCCCATGAACTCCATCCCTCAGGTCACAACTCGTGCACCAGAGACTTAAAGCCTCTGCAGAAAATTTACAGCACATTTCTACAGCAGCTCCAACTTAGTAAAACTTTTGTGGTTTCTCAGAATAAAATACCTTATTTGGCTTGGGATGTGCATGCACTAACACTAAACATGGGAATTACCCATAAGCCAAGGGATGCCAGATTCCAATACACCTATTCATTTCAGAACTAGCAGCAAACTCTGTAAGACTTCTTGAGAAACAAGGCACTGCTTCTATTTCCTAATTTGAAAATCCAGTTTTCAGATTTTACTGCTAGAAATGTCACGTCGGCAGCCTTCCACCTGCTGGGAGACTTTTTATATGTAGGCTAATGTTGTAGCTAAGTTGCAGCCACACCTGCAATCAATATCTACACTTTCCTTTGAGGAGCAACGTTGTCAAAGATAGAATATAACTACATATTCATATTGGTCTTAATAATAACTTTGCCTAAATATCCACTTTGTCCAGCTCACAAGTCTGTGCAGATTCAGTGCAACCTGAATTTTGAAACTGCACACAAAAACAGAAGAAGAGGACTCCGTAATATCATTCACTACATGCCAAGGAATTAAGCATTATTCCACTGTGCCCCAATGTGCTGTGTATCCATATACTAACAGAATATCTTGTGACAAAGTAATCTAACCGGCAAATTCACAGAACAATCCAAACTTGATATGACCTCAAAGAAATATTTCAAGAGGACACTAAACCATGGATAAATGATTGCAATTTAATGCTTTTCCCATGTAAAGAGCTTAAAAGTTATAAATTAAGCAAAAAGAAAACTCCAACTGCAGTTTTGTTTTTATAACAGAATAAAGAAAAAAATTAAGCCAGTATTTGTAAAGTTATCTACATTGATGGGGAAAAATGAAAATGTCCTCTGTACACTACAATCAAATAAAAGGCAATGCCAAATTCCTAAATTTCAAAAATACATATATATATATATGTAAAGGTAAAATAAAAATGTAACCTTGCCTTTTTGTTCTTTAACATAGCTCTCCTTACAGCTGTGCATGAGCTGCAGAATCCACTGATGTTGAGCACCAATGCACTGCCAAGCTGGGTCCCCAGGCGCATGAAGATCAGAAAGATATCTGTAAAATCCAGTCCAAAAATCACAGTTCTGATTTGACACACTGAAGGCCTCATTAAAACGGACCAAGCATGTACTAAGAAATACTTTTTCTTTTTTCACATATTTTAAAAATTCAAAAATAGTTATAAAGATACACTCACATCCACTGCAAACAGAAGTTTTGCATTTACCATTTTTCAATTAGTGAGGCAAAATTCCACCAAAAAATTTTATAGAAACAAAAACCTTTAATATCATATTAATATGTATTTCCAGTTGTGTCTCTAGTAAAGTATTCAGGAAACCAAACTCTCTTATCTGCAAGATTGCAGTTTATTGCTTCAGATTTGAGGGAAACCAGTGATGGCATCTCAAGCATATAAAATATAGTATTTTTCTTCCTACTGTGTATGATTCTATCATCATGTAGTCTTAGTAAGTAATTACAGAAGGAATTAATTTCTGGCAGCTCATTAATTTTAGCATACGCATGCACAAACATATGTAAATCAAGCTCCTGGGTTCTCTTTTTGTTTGTTTATTTTGGTCTGGTGTTTTTTTGTCTACACACAGTCTGAAAAAAAGGAGGGGGGGTGATAACAAAAAGGTTTGTGGCTTCTAATTTGCAGAAGCAAAATATTGTCTGTCTTTAGGGAGAGAGGAGTATTAGAAGCCAGCTGTTGTGATCTTCAAGAGAACACAAAAGGAATGTAGTCTTACGTATGGCATTCAAGACTATCTGACAACAGGACTTTCAAAAGAGTGTTTTCAAAAAGTGGTAGCTGCTCTACTGTTCAAGGCACTCTGTTATATTCTGCATTAATGAGACTCGGGACAGATTAAAAAAAGTCAAGATGCTTAAGGTGAAGGTGAACTATACCTACAAATTATCTTAAGCAGCGCAGGGAATGCTTACTCCCTCACAAAAGCTGTTTTACTACAGTAATACCTAATGCTAATTAGGACTGTGTTGAATTCTGTCTTCTTTGAGAAACGTCTGTGGCACTTGAACAAAAAATAAACTGTCAAAGTAGGATTGGTTGGATGGATGAGAAAATTACACAACTAACCATTTTGTCAGGGTGACATTTATAAATTATGAGCTCAAGTCCTTTTCAGTGTTATGGAGGACTTTACTCTTTTCTTAGGCACAAAACTAAAAAAAAATTACCACTGGTCTTGAAATACATACATCTACTTGGCTGCTAAGTGCTATGGTAAACTATTTCTGAACAGTATAAAATAATTAACAGTGTATATACCCTAATACAATGAGAGGAAAATATGAATTGAAGCCTAATTATAAACATTAAATATCTGATGGAGAAAATGACAGTATTTTAGGTCTTGGTCAGCCTTCAACTTCAGAGACATACAAAACAAGTGTATCAAGGGAGAAAAAACCCTCATGAAACCAGCAGGGTTTATGCAAAAATTTTACAATTTTGATTTTGTTAGTTTCACTTTTCCTGAAGTCCCCTGAAGAAAATTTACTTCATACCTTGCTGTCAGAAAATTCACACTAATATACCCACATATATTTAGAGTAGTGAAACTAATTTAACAGTTTTGCAGAACAGGATTCTGTTGATTCATTAGAACTAAATTATTCCACATTCATCCAGTCCCTGCTCTTCTTTATTATACTTCTACATGTGGAATACATTTAGTTACATCAACACAGTCTGCTTTAACATAGGCTGGGGTGTTTTTCAAGATTCAATAGTTAAAGATAAGTGGCTAGAAAACAAAACACCCCAAAAACAACTAACCAAAACAACCAACCCCAAAAACTCAAGCAAGAAGCAATAAAACAAAACCAACCAAAAAAAAAAACCACAAGAAAGCCCAAACAAAAAACCAGAATCAAGCACACGTACAACTATGAGTCTTTCAAAGAACCTTTAGAAAAGATCCTAACACTTGGCTTAGGTTAAGCAGCTGCTCTTTAAAGTTTTCAAATGTCACAGAGAAAAGGAATAGCCAGCGTTGCCTTCACAGACAAAAAATGCTGAGCTATTAATCTTAAAAAACTATTCCAATGAATAGGCAATATTTATGCAGCATCCAGAAGAACAAGAAGCACTCTACATAAATGCACACGGGGCATAAAAATCAGACGTCATAAAATCAGACGACACAAAGGGACCTAAGACACCAACACCGAACTTGGGCCTGTGTGACCGGGCCTGGGGCACACACAAAACACTCAAGACGTCGTGCAGGTGTCTGAATTTAACAAATGCTTCCCACACAGCACATTTGGTCTGCTTCTTTTAAGATCACTGATAAAAACACTGAGATTGTCAAGACACACTAGGAGCCCTGGTAGCATCCAAATCTCAAAAGCTTTTTAAATAATGCCATCAAATGTTCCAGAGCATTCTAAAGTTTGGCACAAAGGACTGAAAGGTTGAAGTCTACATCAGCTCATGTCAGCAGCCCTACATCAGATATCAGTTTTGTGAAAAACAGAGAATCTGTAAAAGTTAATGAAAACTGGGCAATTGGTTCATGTTCATGAAATACAAAGGAACTTCATTGTTTAGCCTGAGCAGTAAAAGAGCCAATGCCACTTTCAAACAACAGAACAGTCTGGATTAAAGCCTCCCTGTCATCTGACTCAGGACGATTCCATTTCAATTTCAAGTCAAGCTGAATCGTAAGACAAGTTAATAAGGAATCTATTTTGAGGTATGCAAACTAGGAGTGGTCATTTCAAACACAGCTTGCAATATGTCAGTTTAGAGAAAGCAACAAAATCTCAACATGCCTTAAAGATTTAAAAAATCAAATTCAAATCTCAATTATACTGCATTAAATTGTTCTCATTCACGAAGTGTTTTTCAGTCCTTCTCTAAACAATCCAGTACCATTCTATTGCCATTATTTATATAATCATAAAGTCTCAAAATACTCACAGCTTTAAAAACAGTATTTAAACCATCGTAAAACTAGTTACTACCCTATTTAAGAAACATTTAAATACATATTTAACACCACATGTCTGATGAAGGCACCAGGCAAATGATTACCTTATATAACGTTTCTGATCATGCAATGTTGACGGAGTTTCAAGCAGCTTATCCAACAAAAGTTCTCGTAAAGCTTCGATTCTGGTTTCTACTTCAGCATAATCTAGAAATAGGGAGCACGAATAAATCCAATGTATCCTTAAGTAGTGTCGTGAACTGAAAATTATGTTATTTTCTTAGGGTATCAGACACTTCTGGAATTAATGTGGAAATCAATATAAATAATTTTATAATAAGCCACATCTGAACATATTATACAGGACAGTTTTACAAAACTAGAGAATTAGACTTTCAAGTCTTTCCAACAATATGTGAGAAAGATACTCAAAGACACATTTTAATTGCCGTAATCATTTTTATGTCCAGTAATATCAAGCCAAAATAAATAAATAAAATTGGCTGTGATTTCACATTTTGTAGTATATAACTCACTCAGAAAACTTGCCAGAAATATTGCCTAGAGTAATTGGCTCCTATAAATCCATAATTTGTATGGATGAAAATCTGTATCAAAGCCACATAAAGCTCTTTGGTCTCCTATGTGCTTTTTAGCATTTAAGCTAAAAAAACCCCAAAACCATTGAATAACAGAACCCGTAGCTTACATTTTTTGAACACTTGAACCTCTGTCTTTCCGAAGAGGGACTTGGCTTTTTCGTAGTCATTAATAACCACATCATAATCGCCCTTAAAAACAAAACCAAGCATTTACATTTGTCAAGAAAAACACTAATGTCAAAAGGCTACTTTCAGCAAATAGAAAATTATTTTTAAAATATTATACCTTCTGAATATTTCTTTCAATATTTAAGGGAAGATTGAAAAGAAACTTAAAGCGCTGAAGAACATTAAGCGCGTTTCTCGTTGAATCAGCTTTGTCCTTGCGACCCAGCACTTCTTGAAATAAGGTATCTGCTGTGTTACTGGCTCCTATTTCAAAAAAGGGTGACAGTAAGAAAAAGTAGAGTAAGTAATCAGTTGAAATCACAAACAGATTTTCTTCATTTTAATGAGTTATTCAAGGTTTTTCTAGAGCAAATGAGTAATTATTGCTGATTTTCATACTTTTTTGTTCAACTGTGTTAACATTTTACAACCGCTGAAATTCTACTTCAAAGTGAACCACTTAGCATTTTAATGTGGTAAGACCCCTGTGCGATTAAAAACAATCACTCTTTCCTATTTCAAATGCTTAGCTTTGCTGCAGATATTTTATAGTTTGCTTTGGCTCCAGATGTACATTTTACAACCAAATTATGCATCTCAGGATATAGAAAAAATCATAGAAAGCTTCATTTTTTAAAAAAGTATAGTTTCATTTTGGTAATTAATGTCAGAGCTTCTAAAGTTATCACTGGGTTTTGCATACAATTTCTTTATGTTTTCAAGTCAAGTCTTAAAAAGTATTAATAATATTTGAGCCACTTAAAAGTACTAATAGTTAACACAAAGATAACATCTAACTAGCTGGTCACTGTAACAGAACTAATACGAATTGTCTTCACATTGCATTAAAACTCTTACTGGCTTCATCACACAGAGGATGAAGCCTTGGTCAACAATTCCATGTATTTAAGTCTCTATACTATCTATGAATACTCCTCAATAAATACACTAAATATTGCCCTAAAACTTTTTCTATCTAAACTAAAAAGCATTCTATTTTCTAATAAAGATTGTTTCCAAACATAGAATAATAAAATTTCATTTGTAGAGAAGACTTACACTGCATATGAGTATTTGCATTTTTCAACTTATGACTTACTTTTAATTAACAAAACAAAAAAAAAAAGTGGAACTGCCTTAGCCTTTTTGATCATTGCGTGTAGAAGTTTCTACATTATCTGGTCTAGTGACTATACTTTAAGCAAAGATGAAAAAAATTACATCAGTCTCGCTGGGTGGCTTGCATGCCATTTTCTCTAGTCAACACTGTGGGTGGCCTGCTCATGTTAAAAGTAGTCTTTGTATAATAATTGTTATATCTAAATAATGTTTAAACTTAGTTGAAATTTTGAAGCCTTGATGTAAAAAAAGTTTTGTCAGGACATCTATTTCCACCACATACTATTCAACATAGAATACTTTAATCCATTAAGGAGAAATGCACAATGAAAACAGTTAGCTGCATATTTAAATACAGATCCCTGTTAAAGTATGATTTTTCTCAAGGTTATAAGAAACGACTGTTTTGTAAATCTTTCTAGTAAGTAACATTTTGTTTGTTTGAATTCATATGTTTTTTGCCCATTCCTTTAACAGTCCAGAAGCAATGTGCTGTACCTGTGAATTTAAGTTATATTCACGAAGTGGTTTTTTTTTATTATTCAACGCAAACCTTTTTTAAAAGGTAATTGACAACTGCAGGAAGACCACAGTGATTTCTATCTTCACCTTTTTATGAAATCCTCAATTCAGGTAAATGATTCTGCTTTTTTTTTAAAGGGCACTTTTCCTGTTTCATAAGAAATTGAAATATATCAAATTACTTATTAATGTATTAATGGAATTCAATACTTCATGCAAAACACGTCCATCTTTTTAGAATTAAAACATTGTAATATTTCTTCCCAGCTCATCCCTCCAAATCCTTTCTACAATAACAATCTTTATCTCTTGATTACTGATGAACCATCCATGGATAAAGTTTCAGTTCTTATATCAACTATGTTTTCAAAATGGATGATTCATCTCCAGTGTGTGAATTTTTTTACTTCAAAACAAATCTCTAGTTATTCAACAGTTGTCTGTCTTAGAGCCTGACAAAAACCCTACATAAAGGAATTTGATTTACCTCCTTTAATATACCATTGTTCATTAAATTAATTATAAGACACTGTATGTTTTTAATAAAATAAATTTAACAGCTTGTTTAGCAATTAAATTGAGCATAAATTCCAAGCATCTATAATTCCAGCTAAAACACTAAACTGTTCTTTTATTATACCATCCCATTTCCATTCAAGCATTTGGAACCCTCTTAACATACATTCAGATGCTGTGGAAAACGTGCTCATTGTTAAGGGTTTGTAGCCAAGCTCACACGACAGCAGTTGTCTCTCAAAACATGCACCTACAGTCCATAAAATGCACAATTCAACTAAAGAATTAAAGTCATTTTTGAAAGCAGTCCCTGCTACTCATGGATTATGGAAGCTTTTCAATGGTCAGGCAAGAAACAAAGCTTTGATCTTAAACTACTTTGCATAATATTATTTACTCTTTTTAAATCCTTATATTCCTACTTCCCCGCCTCCCACCCATCATGACTTGCAAAGCATCGTGAGGAATAGCAGCCAATTCTTTTCATAGCAGAGCCAAACTTCAAACCAAGTTCCTCTACCGTTCCAGCTTGAAAAAGACAATTTGCATTGTCTACACATAGAGATCAGCCACCATTTATCAAACAAAACAGTAATTATATATTACAGGTAAATTTGTCTTATATTAGCGTATGTAAGAAAATATCACAGACCTAAATTTTTGCTTTTTTATTTAAAATCTGTCATATGATTTAGTACAAAGGAAAGTGCTCTCCAAGGAATCTGTGCTTTGTGCATGACATGGCCTAAATACAGAACACTGAGGATTGCACTGGAAAATTTCAACAAATGCTTCTTTTTCTCCTACCTAGATGTACCAAATATTCCGCACACAGAGGTACACGCTACAGTCTTTATATAGAGGTGTGAGGCTTTATGTGGTATTTTTCGGCAATTTTTAAATTTTTTGTCAGTTTGGTTTTTTCATTTCAGGCATCAAGATGAGGGAATAACAATGTTCAAACTACACCTTTATTGTGAGCATCAAGGAATCCCTACTGAAAAGGGCTAGTGCTGTTCACAAAACCCCTGCTTTCTTTGTGCTCCCCACACAAACACACATACAGTCACTGCTTTCTTCATACAAGAGAAGAAAAACAGTGAACTTCCATGTCACTTTCTTGATTTCATAAAACACAGTCAGACTTTCCAACACTGAGTCAGCTATCTGCATGCCATTCCTGCTTATTGATACAGCACTAAGGGAAACATCCCTTCCTCTGTGAAAAAAATCACAATGAAACAAAGTAAAATTATCTTGGCAGAAGTCCCAGAATTAAAACTAAAAAAAAAAGGAACTTTTTTGATCTGATGAAACACATATCAAACTGCAGTAGATTCAAGTAATCTCTCTCAATGCAACCTTACAGCTAATACACAGAAAGAGAAAGCAAAGTACTGACAGCTTTTCAAGGTTTCTAGAAAGAATGCTCATGCCAGCACATTAAGTGAAAAAGATCCTGTCAATAGTCCTTGTTACTGCAAAGAGATTATAATTGGTTTTTTCTGCCTTTACTTGAACATCTTACAAACCTGGTATTTAGCTCAGTTCATCCTTTCACAGTTCTGTCTATACATATAGTTCCTCTGTTTTTCTCATCCACTCAAAATTGTCAGGCCACCAAAATTAATCTAAAGTAAACACTTTAGAACATCTTTATTTTTTATATTTATTTGCTTTGTTATCACAAACACTAACAAAAGTTGTGACAACTGCTGCTACTTATTTCAAAAGGTGCATTATCACATCCTGGAACCGCTATCACCAAACAGGGAAGGGACGAGAGACTGTTTTCAACTTTCTACAATATTCCTAGGAAAATATTAAAGCCTGTTAGAAAGTCCAAAGTCCATAAATAGTTGCTGCTGGAAGGACAAAACTTACTGTTCAGTACATTCTCCAGTTTTTGCGTCATGGATCCTTCTACTTTTTCCGTTCCATCCGCTTCCAGTTTTTGATGGATTGCTAGAATAAAGTGTCTAGTTAAAATGCAGAACATTTTAATAGGTGGGAACACATTACATCAAAGTGACACTTTTAAACATTTTTAAAATTAAAAATAAAGTGTTATTTTTCTTTTTAGACACAAAAAAATACAAACATGCTTCATGGCAGCAGAGTCTAGTGGAAGACAGGGCTTAGAGCCAGACTGCAGAATTTTAACCATTACTTTGACATAGACATCCTGTATCTTCTTGAACAAGACAGCAATGCTTAAGAAAAAAACCCCACAAACATATGGACAGAATAATCTATTACTTATTATAATCTAAATTAGCCATCTTGTATAGGTATTAATTAAAATTTGTATTTTGTAAAGTACCATTTAAACACATACTACTTCTGCTTTCTAAGTCACTGATGTGACAAAAAAGAAATCACCAATAATTTAAGGGTAGAAAGAGAGTCACTGGGAATCTGGACAATCCCAAAATGAAGCACTAGAACATTCCCCCATCACTTCTTCTCATCTATAAAAAGGCACTCCTAAAATACAATTTAAGCATTTCTTGCAGCATTAACCATTTTTCACAATGTTTCTGTGTAATTTTGCTCAAAACAACAGGAAAACAGAGGGGAGGTTGCTTTATTTTTTTTTTGAAGATTATATTTTTCTTCTGTCCTAAAATGCCAAAATCCCAAACTCTTATTTCTGTGTGGTATTACTAATGGAGGTAGAAATGAACAGTACCAGCACTAAGTTGTTATTTTACTATAATTTACTCTAATTTCTTTTGCAGGGAGGGGGAGACTTAACGGCACAGCCTAATGATACTATCTTACTCTGAAAATATGAACAGTGAATGTAGTGTAGGTAGTCCTTTTTTCTGCTTCCCCTCTCTCACACAGCCCTCCTTCCCTCTTCTACCGTTCAGCACAACCAGTTTTTCTCTCTTTTAAGGTATTATTCCTGTACATAAGCAGCACATATAAAATATGATTTTCCTTTCAAATTTTTAATCTGTTAACGTGTAAAATCTGCTCTATCAAATAACCATCAGCTCCTATTGCTTTAGATATACTTAAGGCTTAAAAAAACCTCCTACTGCTTTCCGCTGGTTCTCAGTAGAATGGAGTGAAGCTAAGCTACCCTTGAAAACCATGATATCCAGTGCTTTGAAAAAATTATGTAATGATATCTTTTAGTTCAAAACCCAGATACACTTCTGAAAGCAGCTTCTCAATTGTTCCAGCTTATCTTGCTCTGGTTTGCATGGCAGAGCACCCTGAGCTCCTCAACTGGATTCTTTTAAGGTGAAACAACATTAGAAGAAGCACTCCGAGACTACACCTGATGTGCTGAAAGGGATACCTGGAATTCAATCCACTGGGTGAAATTTGAACTAGGTCTGAAATATTGCCTTAAACTGCACATACCATGCACACAGAGATGCCATTGCCAACTGGTTTCCTCTCCAGTGCCACCTCTACTTGCCCATGCCATGTAGATGCAAGCTAACAAGTGAACAAGGACAGGAACCCTGGGGCCTCAGTCCTACTGCAAGGAATGAGTGAAGGTGGCTATTCTGAAACAGGGTGGCCCTTTATAGCCTCCAGCCTCTTTCAAAGGAGGAATTTTCCTCCTTTAGGGGGAGATAGAGGAGACAGGTGAGTAATGCCAATGTATAATAAAAAAAAAAAAAAAAAGAAGAAAAAAAGGAAAATTACATTATTCTCAAACATCCAAATTTGACTTTTCAGTCCTTTGATCTTACACAAAGAATTACAGGAAGTCTTGTTTTCACGAAAATACAATAGCAACTCTATTTTCATTCTTAAAGTAATCCGAGGGGAAAAAAGAAATCTAATTAGGACACCATATTTCTTAAGACAATCAACCCCTAAATGAAATGAACTAAAACGGACAGATTCTTGCGTATTTTAAGGACAGAGATCTACATTAAAAGATAGTGTGCTGTTAGTTGTCGTACATATTTTGTGTACAACGTGGACAGCACTTACCAACAAGAATACTTCTACATTTTTGTAACAAAACATTAGTGGCTCTAGTGACATTATCCCATTTCTATATATAATTTTCAGTCAGATGCAGTCAATTACTGTAGTGCAATTAACTTTACATACTGAAAAGCAAGTTCAGCAGAACAGCAACCACAACATGAACAGACATTTTAAAGCCAAATGTTGCAAGTACTATTGGAATCATATCAAACTGTAATGATTTTAATTTACATATTTTGAAATAATTCTATGAAACATACTTTTGAAAGACACTTTAAAAATAGACATGGATAAAAATCTAAGTTACATACTGCTTCAGAGATTTTTAAAATTTAGCATGTTGGAACCATTAATTATATACCATTAATTGCTGACCAATGCAATATCATGTAGCTTCTGAAAGGGGCACACCTAAGCATTTCTAAAAGTAACATGTAATATCTAAACCTCTATCAAAGCACACATACTGGCAACAAAAGGTAAAATGTGATGAGGACTTCTTTCCTGTACATAAGTTTTGAAAGAGCGCTATTTACCATGCTAGAACCTTGAAAAAGTCTCGAAATGTTGCTTCTTATTATAAAGGCAGCTTATTTAGAAATTATGATGATATTAAAATTTAAATATTAACCAGCTGCTGAAAGTTAAAATACATCTTCCCAAAGCACTTCTCTTTCTCATCTTGCTCTTACAATAGCAATATACTATTCCCTCCTCTTCCTTTGAGAAGGCAGATTTTTTTTTCTTCACATTAGTAGCTATTGTGCATAGCAACCTGGAAAACAGTATTCAAGAATCTTAGTTTGAAAATTTTGGTGTTGGAAACGCAGGAAGAATGATCCTATTAAACCAATTCCTAACACACTTTTGGACAGAGAAAAGTATGTCAGCAGGGCAAAAAAAAAAGAAAACAACACAAAGAAACCACCAAGGTGTTAAGTTTCAGAGACGTGGAAAGCATTGCAGAGTACAGATACAGGCATATTAAGCACATGTAACTAGGAGTGTAAATCAAAATGCATTTTTTAACCATTTTCTGAAATAAGATATTTTAGGACATTCTGTGAAGTCTCAACCTACTTAAATTAGTCTGTATTCACACAATAAATTTGTTCTATTTCCTTCTACATGTTTAAGCTACTTTGTTTACTGTAGCTATTTTTACACATTATATTCAGATTTAGCAATAGGTACATTCATTGTGTTCCAAGGTTGAGTTACAAAAGAAAAAAAGTCTTACGTTTTTGCAGTGAAAAAGGCTTTCTAAAAAAGTCTGAGCTTACTCCATTTGCATCAAACGATTTTGAAAAAGCTAAGTGCATGTTCCTTCCATGGGAACCAGGCAAAAAGTCTTTGATTTAGAAGTTTAGACAAGTGAAACTACATGCAGTCAAGAAAAGTATCTGTAGACCTCATGTTTGGAAGGAATCTAGAGATACTCAAGTTATTTTTTCCTCTTAAAGTGCTAAATCCATCTAACAGTGGGGTGACACTACTTGGGACAATCCCTGTTCTCCTGTAGCCAAAAGGCTTCCTTTTGCTGGATCGAGCAATCACACAGCTGCAGAGCAGCTGCAGTGAGATAATTTGGTGCAAAACTAACTCAATAAGGAAGAAATGTTGCTTTACTGATCAGTGAGCTTGTCTAAACCTTACCAAAGTGGCAGAACTGCAGTATAAGGTAAGGTGGAAAGCCATCCTACCTAGTCTTCCCACACTACCCAGTTCTTAGAATTACCTTCAAATGCAACTTCTTACCCTCAGCTCATCACTGGCTGCAATAAGAAGAGTAAGGAGAAAATGTTAGGTCTTTGAAGGCTTGAAGTAAAGAATGGATGGGATTTTTCTTGAACTGACAGTTACCTTGGATTTACCCGACACAAACGATACCAGTTGGAAAAGGAGTTGGAAACCTAGAAGAATCTGTTCCTTATTTTAGGAGCTTTACTGTAAGAAGCATACAATAAATAAAAACTAGGAAAGGCTACATCTAGATGCTTCAACTAAGGCCAGATAATTAACTGTATTTTGTATCATCTTTGCCAGTAAGTGTTCAAATTTCCCAGCTAAGTCAGAATATTTAAAGGCTATGTAAGGTAAAAACTGTTATGAATGGATTTAACAGGACTGCAGGGCTGCATATAAAGAGGAAAGCAATAAAGACAGCATGCCATGAATGGAGCTCCTAATACATTACTCAAAGAAAATCTTAAAAAAAAAAAAAAAAAAAAAAAAAAAAAAGAAGTTTTTTCCTATAGCCCTTTAAT
>VWZV01017171.1:1021931-1078423 GCA_013397155.1 Irena cyanogastra | reverse complement strand
AAAAAAAAAAAAGTAGTTTTTTTCCTATGGCCATTAGTTTACAGCACTAAGTACAGTTTGGTTTGGTCATTCCTGCAGTGCCCCTTGAGAATTCTAGATATTTTTGTATTGGCATAGCAAACTTGGCTTTCTTTTGGTTAATATTATCAATCCTAGCAAAAATGACAAAATATTGAACTAAATGCAGCATTGTCTTAAGTTGCCTTTCTGTGTTTTGTTTCTCTAGCATTTACTTCCAGCTTGTTTACCCTATACAGTGGAAAAAATCAAAGAAAACTGACAGACTGAACATGATATTTTAAGGTAATTGAAGCACAGGCTAAGAAGGGAGGCTTTATTGATATATAAACCATGAAAATTTTAGTCTAAAAATATTATGAGACCAGACAACTTGTTCTGTGATGAACTTATATTAAAGCAAGTCTGATATCTCTGGGCAAATATCTTGGAAATAGATAGGAAAATGTGGCTTATTATTCTGCCTATGGATACACTAAAAATTCCAGCACTGGATCCAGCCTTTGCCAGAACATGTCTGACTGAAAGAGTACAGAAAATGCTATTCTCTCTTTAACTGGTGCTAACTTTCTGCATCTGTGAAAGGTAAAAATAGTAAAAATAAAATCAGCTTTTAAATGTTGCATTAAAAGGTGGTATGGAAACAAAATGGAATAATGTAATATGAAATTAAGGTGGTTTTATGGCTTGCAGGATAATTCGGGATCAAATTGAATCATAGGTAACTTTTTTGCACACTTGCAATCAATTGCTGAATTTGCTCTTTGAAAATTGCAATTGCAAAATTTATTTCACTTTCTACATGCTTTACTATTTTTCAAATTCAAATTAAAAAGTTAACTTACCTGAAAAAAAACCAAGTTCATAAAATACGACAACTACACAGTAACTATAAGCTGGCAAAACGGCATCCCTTTGGAGAAATTCTGCTAGTAATTAGCTCAAATCTCTAAAACAATAACTGATGAAGAAACTACATGAGCAGTCAGCATAAAAGCACAGCTCGGCAGAGAATTTTCACTATGGCCTGTGACAATTCCTGCTGTTTCCCACATTTTCCAATCAAATTTTCTCTTGCTTGAGACAAAAAAAAACCCAACTCCCTACACAATACCATGCTAGGACTCGCACAAAAGGAAAGTTTGAGCCTTTTATCGATTGTGATAACTTTTGCTTTTATAAAGCTGCATTAAGGTAACAATTGGTCTGCTACAAAAATTGACCATAAGAGCCGCATGAAGAGGAGCATTCACCGGAGACTAAACTATCTAGTTTAGTCTTAGCACTTAGGTGCTACTTTATAACACCCTTTTGTCAGGTCACCTTTCTCTTAGAATACATTCCCGTTTTAATGTCCCTCCTGTTATCTAGTGCTGAAAGCTCAGAACACAAGTTTTCAACAAGCAAAATTAAAATAAGTTTAATTTAGCATGGCTATTTTTAGAATGCCTAATTTAGCATATCTATTTTTTCCTTTTGAATGCTGAGGAGGCCTATAAATGTAAGGAAAAAATATGGAGCAATGATAGTACTTGTCCTTCTCATTCAGTTTTTGTCTGCAAGGGTAGCATAAAGATGATTCAAGTATTCAGATAGGAGGACCCACAAGGAAAGCTGTGAGCAGACAGTGAGCAGAGAGTACATCAGCTCTTGCTTCATGATGACTACCAGGAGGCATAATCATAAGTCTTAACTTGAAATAATGTATTTAACTTTCACCTGCTATGGGGCACACACATGCAGGGGGCCTGCTACTCTGAACTGACTGATATGCTTTCAGATATGCATCTGATTCATGCAGCATCATCTTTTTATTCCTGCCAGCTTGTTTCCATGGACCTATTCTTTCTTATGCTCTACAAATTATTATCTTTAAAATCACTAGCTGTAACAGCAGACTGTTCTTACCCTGCAAAGACAATATTCTATCATTTGAAGTAGGATGAGGAAGACAACATTAATAGACACACATGACAGAGAGAATTAGAAACAGAGCTATTCCAGACATTCCAAGTCACCTGCATAACATTTAAGTAGCAATCATATATTTGATTTACCCAAATTCATAGGTTTAACAAAAATTCATACTATTTGAAAAAATATACATGAGAGTAAAGTAAAGCAAAAGTGTGAATTAGATTTGTTACAGAACAGCAATGTGACAGCAGCAAAACCTGGTATACCATCCCAATGCCGTGCTTCCAAGCAAAAACAGTCATGCACTAGCATTTAATTGGAAAAAAAAAATTCAAAATTAATAATCAATCTAGTTTGGAAACAGAACTAATAATGAAAAATTGGGTTGGCTCTATATAATCTCTTTAAATTCAAATGTAACAAAACTCCTCGAAAGTGTGAAGCAAAGGGACACATTTATGACATTAGTTTTTAGCTTCTCAAATTCCCAGTCTGACTCAAAATTGAATATAGCTCAGGTGGTATTTTTCGTTTCACTTTTCAGAGAAAATGAACTTAACAGACCTAATGGCAGCAGGACAGACTTATTGAGCCTGAATCCAACCCTGGATCACTAACATGCTCATTCTAGAACGAGCCTTAGGGAATGAACTGTAAAAATAGTCTATAGGACAAAAAAACCCAAAACCAAATAAAAAAAAACAGGCATTGGCCAGATTAGGATCATTTCAGCCAGGTAATTTCAGCCACACTATCCTAGCTCACATATTAAAAAAGACAGTAGACAAAAGGCCAACTATAGTGCAAGGTCTCTATCATGCAGGTAATTCCCACAGGCCACATATCTGAACAGGAGCGGGAAAGGGAAAAAAAGGAACAGTGCTGTAATAGCCAGCAGTGCTTCTTTTGTATGGACTTCTTCCTAAAATTCACAAAAAACGTGTTTGTAGTTGTAATTGCAAAAAAACGGTTGCCATGGTAAACTAGAGAGCCAAATCTAAACCTCAAATTTGCTCATGATATCTTTGTTTTAAAGACATTACAGCATCTTCTTTACCTGCCAATAGAGATGTCATACTTACATGTTTTTGTATAAGTGAGCGACTGAAGTAGTCATTTCCCTATTTTTTTCCTGTCATTTAAATAAGAAGAAACTGCAGCCTTAGGTTCATTGCAAAGAGCACTTCAGAAAAAAAAAACACTGAAAGAAAATTAATTTGCTAACTTTCCTAACGACTTCTGTGTGGGACCCAATTTGCTCCTGACGATAAAATACGTCTTAACTACAAACATATAAACAGCCACCCTTTAGGAATGCTACTTTCTAGGTTGCAATCAGAATTACAGGAAATGAACCAGCTGAACTCCCCGACACTGACAAGTAGGTCAAGTTGAGATAAACCCTGCTCCCCTCAGCTCAGTTTACAGCTCCCTTCAGCTGACGAAACAAACTTCCTGTTGAACATCTCCTCTGCAGAGTCACTGTCAAACTGTCAGCCAAGCTAACAGGCAGACAGACACGGGGATCTGATAAGGCCATTCTATTTTCCCAGAAATTAAACCAAACAAGGATGGGTTCTGGTCTATTTGAGCTCTTATTTTCTTAGCAAACAGCCTCTAAATCACAAAATACAATAAACATCTTATAACTGCTTTTTATCCTTTCCATTGCTTATTTATGAAAATATTAGTAGTCACTTAAACATGTAACATACACTTAAGGTCAGACAGAATTTCCTGGTCCTAACTAATGAAAAAAGCTGCACAATTATCAGTAATTCAGGGTTTCCTTAATCAAGGTAACATATTTGAAAAAACCATTGTTAAATGTATATGAGTTTTAAAAAGCATGTATAAAAGCTGTAGAGGAGTATGAAGTAACTGGAGAAGCAAGTCTTATACCTCCTAATGTGATCCTCCTATGAAAAATTATCCTGTACTAATTTAGGGAGACCTAAGAGAAATAACTGCTCACAAGTAGCTCTGTTCTATAACTACAATGCAATAGACCTGCAGTTTATGAGCATAACTCTGGGGTTAGAAGATGCAATTTAAGATCTCTGAAGGGGAAAACTGAGAGTCTAAATTTTTGCCCTCAAAAAACCATATCTTCAGAAAATAAATTAGATTTTAGAAATCTTCCCACAGCAAGAGAGTTAAAAATATCAAAATCAAAATGAACCAACTCAGAAAATTCAAATCATATTGGAAGACAGACAAAATGTATTCAGTAAGGGTTTTTCCTTAAGTCACTTTTCATCTGTGACAGTTGCATGCTCAGCATCAAATAATAAAGGTTTGCAGAACAATGGCTATGTCCCTAAGAGTTTGTGCTGAAACAATTGTTCAGCTTTCAAATATAAACTACTACACACGTAGTTTTGTTGAAATGCATACAAATTTTAGTTGCATTTCTTTGAAGGAGAAAACAAGACACAAAAATTCACCTTTAGGTGTGTAAGGGCGGAAAAGTGCCATCACATCATCTTGCACAATCACTGTCTAACCAGATTATATTTTTAATTTAATGTTCTTTTGTTAAAAAGCTTGAATTTCATAACCACATGCTGAAGAATTAATGGGGTGTTTGTTTGCTTGGGGGTTTTTGTTTAGTGGTTTTACTTTTTTTGGTGGTTTCTTGATTTTTTAAAATCTGCATCTAAGCTGTTTCTCTAAACAATGCTAATAATGCTTACTCTTAATTCGAAACATCTTTCATTTGAGAAAACTGTAATGCTCAAATGTTCTGGAAAAAGCTTTGACATCTGGAAGTAGGGCTGGATTGTGGCACCAAAGAAGTCCTTTTTTTCTTCTTGCTACTGGACGCAACATCCAACTTAACAGTTGATTGTACCTATCGCAGGTTCAAGTCTTTAAAAAGTTACACAATTTTTCCACCTATACTCTCTCAAAAATATCCTGCATAAGGAGGAAGAACAGGCAAATAAGTAGTTCTGCATGCAAAACTGAAATTCATATGCAGTAAGAGTGGGTTTATTGACTGAAAAGAAGAAAAAATCCTTTGGCACATGCACTTAGGATGACATTTCAACAGAGAAATGTGCATTAAAATGCTACAGAAGGCAGCTGTGACACGTACTGCATCCTGATTAAGAATCTGGGTTCAGAATTTAAAAACTAAGTGTTATATTGATGTTGCCCTTGAACTTCAGTGTTACAGTTTTGAATTTATAAGAGCAAGGCTTTAAGTCTACAATTTTCTTTTACAACAGCATCAAGCCCATTCTTCCACGATATTACTTTAATTCACTGTATAATCTGAAAGTCTGCTTCCTTTTGAGCACTAAAGGGAGATCACTGAGGTGAACACAAAGCCAAGCCATTTTGGTTACAGATAAGAAGTGACACGAAGAACCACTTGAGTTATCCCAAGTTTAAGTTCATAATTTAGATAAAGGAATGCACCAATAAACCCTGATTTTAGGTAAAAATAACATGATAAAGGTAAAAGATGCAAAACAATATTACAGCTTACGATTTTTTAAAAATTGAGACTATAGTAGTTAATAAAATAAATGAGGTTGCTTTCTCTACCATTACTTTATTAATATTTCTCACATGACTACTTGCTTGTTGACCTCCTCATTTATCAGAACATCAGTCTCCAAAGGCAAAATGCTACTAAGAGGTGGAACAAAAAAAAATGACTCAATTGTGCTCAGCTTTTCTAAAACCTCACAACATTTATGGTTTGCCTTATCTTTCTTCAAATCCTACTAAGCATTTGCTGATCAAAACATAATCTGACAAGGTAACACTGTTAGCACGACTTTTTATCCATAGAAGCAACTTCTTGAAAACAAAACTCTCCGTTTTTTAGCGTATGTGATATTCCATATGCAAAGCAGATTTGGTTGTGAAAAACAAGCCACATTTCAGTAATTATTTGGGATTATGTTTGAGACAATTTAAGAAAAAAAATAGGATTGCAATATTTTCAAGAGGTGTTAGAATTACAAGGAAAGCCTATTATTTTTCCTAGCATTTAAAGAAGACTCAGCTTTAAAAGGTGAAAGAACACCATATAATTATTCTTCTTAGAGTCTTTTCCTATGAGTACCACCACATTCTTCAGATTTTCTGCTAAATTCTTTAATACTTTTGTTATTGAATCTAGTCAGATTTTGGCCAAAGGGGTCAACGACCAGGATGGATAATCAGCATCGTGGTAAATGATAAACCTATTGGAGATGGTTTCCTGGGCACTGTTGCTATCTTACCCAGACCAGAGCCTCACTAGACAAGACAATAGTAGCCCATAATGAGGCCTGACCTGCAAGACATTTGATGCTTTAAGAGTGTGTCTGTGTGTGTCTATATACAATAAACATATATATATATATATATACACATAAATGGCAACTAAGATAATCTCACTAGTGTGCTGCATTCTCCCATTGGCAAGCAGAACAGAAAGTCTCTGATTTCTCAAAGTTACAAGTGTCTGGATATTAATATAAATATTGCCATCTGACTATTGAACAAGGCATCATAAAATCAATTTTTTTCTGTTGCTACAGTTTGGAAGTCATCTTAATATTAATTCCAACTTAAAACTTCACTTTCTTGCATTTGTGGTCTAAGTAATTTGATCAAATGGCTTCAATTCCTGTAAGATACAGTTGGTGACATCTTTTGCAAATAAACCACATCAATCAGCTAGCCAGTTCTAGCTTGTGACCAACACAGCACAGATTTTGGGCTCATTATACAGTTTTAGTACAGACTGTGAAGAGAAACAGTATTATTAGTATTAAATTCAACCATATATGCACATAAGTATTTTCTTTTATACTGTACTTAGTAAGCGCAAAGCATCTTTACCTGACAGAGCATCTTGTGCTTCAAAAAATGTGCTGAGACCTCCTTTCACATAAGCTAGACTCCCTTCATTTTTCTTATTGGCTTGTTTCTTCAAATTCACAACAGCTGTTTTGAGCTGATCAAAACTGAAAACAAACAAGAAAACCTCAGAGACATTCAAACAATAAGGTCAGCTAATAAATAAACGGAATAAGCAACTTGGAAAATAAAGCCACTTACTTTCAGAACAACTAGTAAGGGCGAAGTAATTGCTAATGAGTGTGCTTTTCAATAATGAGAGTTTATTCTTAGTCCAAAGATCTCAGTTTTGTAGTTTCAGCCCTAAAAGGGGCTCCTATCACTTGTGATGGAAGAGATTTCTTCATAATACAATCTGGTCAAGATGTTTCTTCTAAATATGCAACATTGCTCTTACTTAACTGTCTGTACTGTATTAAAGAGGTGACAGTAGAATTCACTTTACATAATACACAGCAGATTAAGAATTGAGGTGTTACAAGTCTCTTTAATAATGATATTTGTTTTAACTCTGCAGCTTTACTCACAATCCTTTCCCACTTTTGTTTCTGAATTAATTCAATATTTTTATGTTGGTTCAACGTACAATTCAGAATTGAATACTATATTCGTGCAAAATAACGAAAAGGTAAACAGATTCCTGCTTTATGAAAGTATGGTTTTATATGCAATCTGCAGAAATATCTTTGAAAAAACTTCATAGGGCAATATTAATTGCCAACTCATCATTGTTGTTGTTATGGTAGCTTTCTTTTTTATCTGATTTTCCTAATATTTCTTAATTTTTGCCAGTTCACATTTGATTTCACATCTTTATTTTTTGAAAGCATCTGCAATTAATTGAGAAGTCTTATGTTGTGAATAAATATTCATTAATTGTATATAATTTTTTTTGGTTGATGATGATGAATGTGACCTCAGTAGTTATATTACCTGAATAACTTTAAAAACACCACCATGAACAAGCTCAGAAATACAAATACAGCACATGATTTTCATCTTTAAAGTCTTTCTTCCTAGCTTCGCTAGCCAAAGCTAACTCCCTAATACAAAAAAAAAGTGAAACAAAAAAATGCACTACACCTCTGTGAGGAGAGGGATCAAGGAAGTAGAAAACTAAGACATAAGACAATGCCATCAATATTCTGCTCATTTTAAAAAGAGCTGGTACAAAAAGACACATTAAGAGAACGAACCAAATTTTAGCCCAGGCAATGAGAAGGCTATCACCACCTGCTGGGAGACAAAGCACACTGATGCACTTAGAAGCACTTTTCTTTTTATACCGATGATGTCACAATGTTTTGCCTAATTTTCTGTTTCCATCTGCTGGACAGAAATAACATTACTTATTACCTGGATTGGTCCACTGGGGTATATGTGAAGTACTTACCAGCAGCATTTTCAAAATAACAAAAATCTGAACAGTTCTCCTTTTAAGCTTTAATTGTTTCATATTACCTGATGATCTCACAGTGTGTCAAAATAGTTTATTTTTATTTAACAGGATATTGCCAGGATTAAAAGAATTAGTAAAAAGGATGTTATACTGATTTCTTAAAAAGAATATCCTTCAAGGAAAAACAGATATAAGCTAACCAAAATGTCAGTGCGCCACACATTTACCATTTCCAATACCTAAGGTTATGTACAGGACAAGAACTAAAACCACTGCTGTGTTTGCAGAAAAACAGCACAAATTATATGGCACAGATATTTATACAATTCCAGAATATTTTTAAGACTATACATTCTGAATTGGGAAGAAAAAGAAAACCAACCAAAACAGTTTTGCTGCTTCTTTATTTAAAGAGATACTTATAGCTAGATTCAAAACATAACTGGATTCACCCTACCTTTGAGCATTTTTTCCTGTTGAGTTTTACACTGCTCTTGGACATTCAGCACTAAGATTTGGATTTTATAAACCAATATAAGTGGAGTTAATATGTAAAAAACTCCAGATTTCATTTAAAAGTACAAATTAACACCTTTTATGCCATTGGACGGAAGAGATAATTACTTGAAACTGTTGACATGCAGAGACACAAATTGATGGAATTTTTTTCACCAGGAAGGATGAAATACTTAAGCTGATACTAGACAAAGTGTTAAAAATGCTTTTTCTTTTCTAAAAGTATCTAACTCATTCAAGCTATATAGCCACTGATATTTATCCACTCCTGAGCTTGTGGCTCAGCTCTCACATCTTTCTTAAAGCAGTGGCCATAGCTGGGCAGAGCACGTCAACTGCAGCTTTAACAATGCCAAGCAGAATAATTATCTTCATATCTTACCTAATACACCAGAAGATAACTTGATACACCCCAGAAGATAATTTGCACTAGAGTCCACTTTTACAAACACTGGATTCTGTATGACTGCTTTCCAATCCCAGGTGTGTACTCTCCTGCTTGCCTTCCCCATACCCCTCTGAGTCTCAAATTCAACTATTTCACAACTGCTACAGCCATGGCTGCCACTGGTTATCACATCCTCTGCCTTGCCTGCAAGAATCAGATTCAGAAGAATAGCACCCCTGAAGGCCAACACTGCAGCTATGTTAAAAGTCATTCCCAGAACTCCTCACAAGCTTCCTAGGATTGCTGCCCCTCCTGTAACTATTAAGGAGATTAAAGTCTTGTAAAAGAACCAGGGTCTGCTCTCTGGAAACTTCCCCAAATTGCTTAAGGAAGATTTTGTTCACTTCCTCGTGCCACTGCAATGTCACCCATTCCAGAGTCCTGAACAAGATCCCAACCATCCTGCTCTATAACAGGGCCCATATATTTATTCCAGCTGTTCTTCACATGAAGGTTAAGTCCCTCTCTTCTTTCCTGGGTATCTTTTTCAGGTGGCCTCTTGCTATCCATCCCAAAATACTAGCTACATGAGCTATCCCACTTTATTCCAGTAGTATGTTTGTCTAATTCCACATGGAGTTCTGTCTATTACTTGTTTCTCAGACAGCACATGAGTATGTAAAGGCATTTAAGGTTAGACACTTCCAGCTAGTTTTGTAACTACCTACAGCATTCTTAATGCCATCACTGAATCCACAGGTAGCACTCTGTCCCTTCATATAACTGTAGGCTGTTATCACTACCCCCGATATTCCCAATTTGAAGTTTATGACACCAAAGTGCAAACCTGCTGGAAAAGCTGCTCCCACACTCCCACCCCACTTTTTCAAATGAATTCCATTTCTCACTAGCAGTCTTTGTTCTTTAGTCATGGATCCAGCTACAGAAGCGAAACCTGCTGCTTTTGAAACCAGGGGTACAGTCACCTGTGAATCTACAAGATGCATCCCTATTACCTGAAGCCTTCCCCTTCACATACAAATCAAAGGGAATACCTAGGCTCCCACATTCTTCACTGTCGTCCCCAGTCTGCAATCACTTGTGATCTGTTCTGCATCTTTCTGGGCAGTGTCACTGGTGCCCACATGGATGAGCAACAAAATGGAAACAGTCCAAGGGCCAAACATAGAGAAAATTTTTTAAGAAGACCTACATCAAAAGCTGTTTACTCTTTATCACTTTATTATCTCTTCAATTTTTAAAAAAAAACTTGATGAACCCTCATATTATCAGATTCTGACAGACAGAATTAATTTGGAATAACTCCTCTTAGTTACTTGATTTCAAAAGATGCTGTCACTATTCATGTATTAGGTAATCATGTTCTCTTGCTGTTCTGACCCTTTAAAGTACCATCATTTTGAGAGGAAACTGAAGTATTTCCCAAGCAGAGTAATGGTTATTTCTGGAGCTTCAAAAACCAAATATCTTCCCACTCCCAAAACCAAGAAGCAACTCATACTTTTTTATACTAGTAGGAAACAAAACTAAAACAACTTGCAAAGTCGTATTTCCCTTTAAAATACCAACTGGAGTATCTAGCTGAAAACAACAAAAGAAGCTCATCTTCTCTATTAACAACGGCTTCCAGTATTATGTGAACACGCAGCGGATAAAAGTTCTGGAATTCAGTTATACGTGCAAAAATATATTTATATAATACATTCACATAAGTACATACTTTGAACTGTATTTCTAAATTAAGATCTTAATTCTCAAGACTTTAAGGGATTTACCTCAAAGATCCTATTTGCTTGTCCAACTTCTGCTACTATAGCATTTTCCACAAGGGTTAACTACAACCTAATTGATACTAACAATTTTAGTAATCAGTGCCCATAACCTATGTCTCTGCTCATGACTTAACATCTGGAGCTTCCACTCAAGGCCATGCTAACTTCTTGATTCCTAAAGTTTGAAGAAAGACAGCTTCCATCTGACATTGGTGGTTGGGGATAAAAAAACCCCATCATAAATTAGGTCTGGTTAAAACCAAGGTCTTTCTCAGAAGCAGATTAAGCAAACTGGTTGATTCAAGCTTCAGGCCAAGAAGAAACACCAGAGACAATTGTGACTACAGTTCTATTGCTGAAAATGCAAACCACCATTGACACATCTACTGCATAATGAAATACCATCAGAGACTTGCATTTAAAACAATTATTTACATGACAGCAACAAACCTTGTTGTTGAATGATTCTCAATCAGGTACCAGGCAGCAGAAAAGTTTTCACTTGTGAAATCAGCGCTCATCCCAGGAAACAGTGACTCTAAATCTTTTTGAGGAAATCTGCCCCTGAAAAATGAATATTCATTTCTTCAGTGAAACATAAACATAAACCTTGTAAACAGTTTACAATTAAAACATTCACAAAAAACCCCAAACTAACCACAAACACCAAATCATTTCCCTATAAGATGGAAACATTAACTTGTAACTCACCTTGAAATTAAATCTGCTATTACAGACACATGTAACATGACTGGGAGAGACTGAAATCTATTCTAAGTAAACTAATTTCACCATTACACATAAGACAGAAATGTTGTCAGTACAAAATGCTTCTATTCAACTTTAAAATGGCAGGACATCAGAAGTTTGGTAGCTTGTAAATGATCTCACACAATTACTGTCTCATGATTCCTGAGCAGCAGAAGTCACAGAAACATGAAAGGGAGATACACAGAATACACTTCCATCATATATAAACATGGAAAAATTATAATACTGAGTTAAAACAATTCTCTTGCAAAACAGAACACACTGATCTGTCTGTTCACCAACACAAAACAAAGGAAGAACAGGCTTATCTCAAGTGGCAGCCAGCAGTTAGGTTCTGTTACTTTTTATTCAGTCTTACAAATGCATGAAGAAACCATGTGAGCCAATTCCTTGTGAAAACAGATTCTCTACAAGAGCATTTTTAAAACTATAAGTAGTTTCTAAGATACTCCTCCAGAAAATGTATTCCATTTACTTTAAGTCTGCATAATAAAAATATTTAAAGCACTTTTTGATGAAAACACGACGACCTTCATCCCTCAGCCTGGACACACACTCAACACTTGGCCATATTCATTCCACCATGCACTCAATACATCACCAGGTGCACTCCCTCCTCTCATCTTCACCACCAGCTGCATCCCATCTTCAGAGACTAATTGTGGCAAACAAATTCACTTTCGGTCAGCCCTAAATGGGTCAGTCAGTTGGACTAGATGGACTTACGTCCCTTTCAACTGAAATATTCTCATCTATTCCAAAAATCTACTATTTCATTTTTGGATCATGACATCTAACTCAATGAAGTCCTTCTCTGATGCTCACAAGTTAGGTGAGCTGTGTGATACAGAGTATACCATATGCAAATGGAAATCTGCCATACTTTGCATTTGCGAGCAAACTTGGGTGGGAGTAGCAATCCAGAGTCAGTTATAAGAATTACATTTAACACATATGGAAAGCCATTTAAATGGACACAAAAGCAGTGATTTGTTAGTTTTAGCTTTTTCTGTAATCTAAATATGTTTCAAGATAGTTAAAGCTGTTTTTATTACAAAAAGCAAACAGCAGATTAAGTGAAACAAATCTAAAGGCGGGCACATTAAAAAGTACAATTATATAGAGAGGAATTGTTTCCTGGAAGTTTCTTTTCATATCCAAATGGCCATTAGCACAAGCAGGTACAAAGGACCTACGTACATAATGACATGGTACAGAAGTCTTTCATCAGTAGCACCTGATTACAGCAGGGGCATGAAACAATACTTTTTAAAAACCAGAAAAAAAATCAAATGAGATGCAAGGAAAAGTGATGACAGATATGAAAAGTAGAGATACGGGGAAAATAGTGTGAGAAACAAATGCAGCAAGAAAAAATTAGGGTACCAACATCTGTCTGTGTTCAATGAAAAAGTGATGATGTTAAAATAAAACTTTAAGACATAAGTAATGAGATTCATGATTTTCAATGACCTTAAATTTCATGAATGACAGTAAGCAGAAAATGCTGATGGATGTAAGAAGAAAGTTTCAATTTATTCTTCATTTAAGACAATTTAAGATACTTTATTTTACCCTTAAATTAGTGAAAAGTGCCCAGTAGGAACATGAATTGAAGGATAGTACTTCATGTGTGATACACAGTACAACTGTACAAGTAAGCATTTATATTAGATCCACACATGGTGACATCTTTGTGGACAGCTGCGTTTTTAATGCTAAAAAACAAAACCAAGAAAACATATTTCAATTTTCGGGAGACACTTGGACATCCTGCGCAAGCACTATTTCAGTAAATGCAATCAATACAGAAGTGGAATTTTGCTCATATTTTCAGAATTTCCATGTATGTTCTCCAAAACCAAAAGAGACAGATAAAATGAAGGGATTTTTGTTCAGTTTGATGTTTGACTGCCTTGAAAAGTTATTAGGAGTTGGTTTTTTTTTTTTCCAGCAGATGTATTTGTGTAGAACCATAAATTAACAATGCTTTTATCTGTGCAGACATATTTTAGACACAGTCACAACAGACTAGAAACGTGAATGTGTGAGATATGTTAGCAATATGTTCTACTGTATGGTTTAGTACCCTTATTTTTATCTTACATTTTGCCAGTAGTTTTCCCACTAACAGATATGCTACAGCTTGCTACATACAGACTTGCTACAGCTGTCTTCAAAACGAAGTGCACACTAAAATGCTCAAACTGAAAGCAACTGTATTTCTAGAATGTCTGGCCAGATGCATCTAAAAAGAGACTGACTCCACATACACACAAGTTTGTTTCATTAACTTCCATTAGTAAATTAAATAAGTCAGTTTTTGGAAGTTGTTCTCATGAAAACTTGCTTACCGTTTACTTATAAACAAGCCCATATGTGACTTGAGAAAGTATTTCTGGTTTGTTCTTTTCAACATTACAGAGTGAAGATGAACCAGTAGCAAAAGCTTAGATCAAGATGGCATGCAATTAAACTGTAAATCATTTCTCTGTTGACTTGCTCATTATACAAGAATCACTTAATGAAGAATACTTAATCATTATTTAAAAGTAAACAGTGTAAAAGAAACTGGGAACCACAAATTGAATCCAGAAAACTTCAGAAAAAGAGGAGTGAAGCTTACCACCCTTGACAACCCTAAGTATTACACTACCTTTACAATTTCAGCAAAGGCACACATACTGGACTTATATACTAATACTTTCTGCTAGGCACACTATTTTACCTAGAGTAAAACTAGATCTGGTACTAGACCTATAGTTAACATTCTAAAATAGTCTTATTTTTGCTTCAGCAATGATTTTAAATACAAAAGAAATTGAGACTTCACACAGTGCGTATATTAATGAGAAGTATAATAAAAATACATTTGGTTACAAGCCACTATACACTTTCACTTCCCTCAAACACATTTTGAGTACAGTTAATAGAGTCATACAACATTAGATGTAGTGGTCCTTGCTTCCATGTAAAGGTCATGCACATTCACTTTGGATTCAAAACACGTGGAGTACAATCAATTCATTTGTGCCACAAGTGCCCATCAATGTAAGTTCCTCCTTGCACTGCCTCAAACTTCAGGTTCTGAATAGACTAACAGCAATAAACCCAATTTAACAGTACAGGATACATGGGCTCTTACAAATTCCACTACAGAACTTGTGTCTGTACACAGCGTTTACATTCTCCAGAGACGGGTTGGAAATCTCTACGGGTAAATCACAGCCTCCAAGCAGTCACAACCAAATAAGAGCAACAGGATGCAAAAGATACTAATTAACAAAGCCTGACAATGAACACAGTTTAGCAAATAGTAATTTTTCTGTAAAAATTGTTTTGCTCCCAGAACTTCAGAATCTTACAGTAATAATTTCAGCATATATGACAATATTTGCAGATTAAAGGTGCATCCCAAAGCAAGACACAGACACCAAAAGGTAACTTGAAACTCAGTTCCTCAGGAGTTTACAAAAGGTCAAAAGGAGCAACTTTTAAAATAAACACAGATTCTGAATAGCAACCAGCATAAACAAGCTCCAGCTAGAGCTGCTGTACACTCCCTCTCTGTCTGGTACCAGTCAGACTCCTTGAAGCTGGCTTTGTACCAGCTGTACTGTGTTAATAATGCATGCAAAAAGATCAGTGTAAGGGACACTGGTGTAGACTAAACAGGACAAATCAGAAGGCGTTAACAAAGGTCTCTCCAACAGCAACAAGGCAAGGGTGTACTCTGGTAATTTCTTCCTAGCAGCATTGGGTTCATTAGAAATATGAAAAAAAAGTGGCAACTGTATTTTAGAACTGGCAGAATGCGGTAAGAGAAATCTACTAAGAGATTATAGGCTGGTAGCTGCAGCTGATGCATCAACCTAACAAGCAGTAAGAGCTACTTAACTTTTAATATCATAAAGCTAGGACTATACTGCAACTCTCTTTTGCAGCTTTTAGAATTTTTTTGCATGCACCTCTGTGGTCAAGTTTCTACATGCTCATCACATTCAGTGATGAAATTTACTGCATTTCCATACAAGTCATTTAGAAATAAACATCTCACCCTCCAGAAAGCCTTTACTTATCTTGTGGTACCAAGCTGACATTTACCATTAGGTGGCAGCGTAAGATTATCTGTTTCCTTCTCCCAAATGAACTGTTTTGGAAGCTGGCGTGGGAAGAGGGAAGCATCTGTATTGAGTGGGTGGATACAGAAGTATGTGGAATGTACTTAGCATGTCAGCCTTTGCTTTCATGTACGAGATGGATCCACCAGAGTGACCTCTGCTACATGCAAAACAACAAACACTATTCAAAAGTTTTCTAACCACCACTAGGTCTGACTGATGTTACTGTTTCGCAGAGAATTAATTTTCTTAGCCTGACAGAATAGTTAGAGGAGTTAGAGAATCCTTGGTTAAACAAGGACTTGTCGTGCAGGAGGAGGAAGTATGTGGTACATCAGGACAAGCAATTCATTCACAAATATCACGTAGATCTAAATTTTCCCTCAATGTATTTAACTGCTGTCTAGGAAACATAATCTCTTCCCGAACCATACAAAATTCTGAATGATCTTGTGTTACCAATCTGCTTTTGTAACAGTGATGCCTTGTGAAGGCTGACCTAGAACACAGACCAGACAGAGCTAAAGAATAGAGTAGGTATTTATTAGGAGGCCTCAACAGATCCACCTTGGGCAGCACAAGAGCCCAGCCAGGTGAACCTAAAATGGTCACAAAAATGGATGCCCAGTCACAGGATCTCATACTTTTGTAAGTTTTGGTCCATTAGCATATTGGAGCTAATTGTCCATTACAGCTCTAGCCCATGAAGTCCCATCCTTCTTGTTTTCTCTCTTCAGTCCACCGTTGTTTATGCTCTTGGGCCTGAGATCTGGATCAGCTGTCCCTGGGTCCCCAGCTAGAGAAGGAATTGTTCTGTCTACCCATTCTGTGAAGAGAGCTTACTATCCCCTTATATGAAGCCCTGACCCACACACTAAAACACCACAGAATCTGAAAAATATAAAAGCTAAAACCTGAGGCATCAACAGCTCTAAACTGCTAAAAACAATCAAAGTACTGCCACACTGCTGCTAAGGTCAGAATTTTCACACCAAGTTCACATTTCTCATACTGAGACAACTACTCTGCATACTTGTTTTTGTTCCTGCAACCTATTTAAGACTTCTCCTGGAGAAGCTGGCAACCCAAGGCTTGGACAGGTGTACTCTTTGCTGGATTAAAAACTGGATGGCCACACCTAGAGAGTGGTGGTGAATAGAGTTACCTCCAGCTGTTGGATGGTCACTACTGGGATTCAAGGGTCAGTACTGGGGCCAATCTGGTTCAGTATCTCTATCCATTATCTGGACAACGGGATTGAGTGTACTCTAAATGTTTGCAGATGACAACATGTTGGGTAGGAGTATTGATCTGCGGGAGGGTAGGGACAATCTGCAGAGGGATCTGGACAGGCTGGATTGATGGGCTGAAGCCAAATGTATGAGGATGAACAAGGTTGAATCTTGCTTGCGTCACAACAACCCCAGTCAGCTACAGGCTGGGGGCAGAGTGGCTGTAAAGCTGCCTGGCAGACAAGAACTTGGGGGTGCTGGCTGACAGCAGCTGAACACGAGCCAGTGTGTGCCCACATGGGCAAGAAGGCCAAGGACATCCTGGCCTGTAATCAGCACTTGTGTGGCCAGCAGAACCAGGGCAGGGATTGTCCCCCTATACTCAGCACTGAGTACACACTGAGGCCACACCCTGAGTGCTGTGTCCAGGAGTGGACTCAGGACTCAGGACTTCCAACTCAGGAAGAAGATTGAGGTGGTGGAGCGCATCCAAAGAAGGGCGATGGAGCTGTGAAGGGTCTAGAGAGTAACTTTCGTGAGAAGCAGCTGAGGCGCTGGGGGTGTTTAGCCTAGAGAAAAGGAGGCTAAGGGTGACTTCAACACCCTCTTCAGCTGCCTGGAAGGACGCTGTAGCCACGTGGGGGACAGCCTCTTCTCCCAAGCAACCAGCAACAGGACAAAAGGACACAGCCTCAGGCTGTGCCAGATGAGGTTCAGGTTGAATTGTTTCACTGAAAGGATCATCAGGCATTGAAATGGGCTGCCCAAGGGAGGTGGTGGAGACACTGTTCCTGGAGGTGTTCAAGAAATGGCTGAATGTGGCACTTGAGGATACGGTTAGGATACGGTTCAGTTGACAGGATGGGGATTGGTCAAATTTAGACTCAATGACTTTGAAAATCTTCAACTGTAAAAATTCTGTGACTCTATTCTATGATTCGATGTAAGGGTCCTGGCTACATCTGCATAACAGCACAGCCAAGAATACTCCCTGGGGTGGAAGGTGGCACAGACCCACTCTGAACTGAAAGGGAGCGCAAAGATAGTCACAGGACACTAAACCTTTGTATCAGTCTTTACCCCATACTAAAAATTAAAAACCAGAATTCAAAGATTAAGTATTTTAAATACCTATTTTCTGGTGGGAATTGAATATCTCACAGCATACACAATAGGCACCATATCAATGCCAAAAAACCCTTACTTGATTGGATCACTCTGTGTTTTAGAAGATGAATGAAGAACTTTTAGGACGGGAGGAGAACAAACGTGCGCAAACACTCTTCTGCAAATACATTTGTGACTTCAAGGGTCACCACTACCAAAACACATGCACCAGCAAGTTCAAGTTTTATTACAATAAAATTGGAGGTTTTTTATTAGCAAGCGAGATTCTTAGTTACATGACACAGGAACTGCAATTAATTTTTGGAAAATGTGAAGAACATATTAGCCAGCAATTTTGTATGCTTATGACTTGCTAAACCTGCAGGCTGAAAGATGATGGCCTGAACACTATGTATACATAAAAATATCTTGACTGTATATATGACATTTAAAATATCTTGATTATGAAAAAGAACAGCCAGGAGGATGTTGCCTTTATATACATCATTGCCTTTTTGGCATCCTTGCAACATTTGAATATGAATGGACAATTCCAGTGTGTATTTTGAATATATATATATGTCACTCCTAGAATAGATCTATAGGCAATATTCTGATTATTAATAGAACATCAGACCCACTATTACATATTTCCCTTAATTCACAGTTCAAACCTTTTGTTCACCTAAATCTCAGTCACTCTCAAACTCCAGTCTTCTATCTGAGTCTGAATAACTTTTTTTTGTCCCTGTGCATGCCTAATAATTTAGCAAACTGCTGTACTGAAGCTCTTCTTTTCATTATGTACAAGGTCTTTTTTCTCTTATTTCAAGGTCTCATTTGCAGCACCTTGAAAGCATCCACGTGAATGTTTCAAAAGCTGCAATTAATTTTTAAACAGATTTTAATTGGACAAAGTACCATAAAATTTTTTTAAAAAGCCACAAAAGGAACTTTTAAAGCCAAGCATAATCCATGCAAAAAAAAAATAAATAAAAACAACAAAACCTCCAAAACCAACTAAATCACTCTCATACTGCAGCTTGTCTTTTCTGTATCATTTGCTAATGCCTGATAATCACTTTCTACAGGGAGGGCTTCTTTTTCTTTCAGTCTGTAGTCTAATCACCTTCCTCTGCCTTCTCTTCAGTGTGCTCCTACATACTTCGTTCCTATTCCATTTTACCACATCTGTTTTTCACTGCTTTTCTCCCTGAGCTTCTTGATTAATGTTTCTTTTGTTTGCCACTATTTGCATAATCAATACAAGGCACTCCTTTCCCTTCCTTGTCAGCCATCAGGCTGCAAGGGTTGTAAATCCCAACAAGTCAGACCAATGCCAAATGCTTCAAAATTAAAATGCATCCCAATTTGCACATGTTTAAAGAAAACATTTAAAGAAACCAAAGGTATGAATAAAAGAGAGATCCATAATGTTGCAGATCCTATCTGCATACACAACAGTATTATTAGGATCATATTAGGATGTCTTTTATTTAAAACCATCCTAAAACTTTTATAACTTCTAGTGACAAATATTCCCGTATTTAGTAATGGTTATTGCTAATTTCTTGCTTATTCACTCTCTTTCATAGTTTACAATTGTCTTTTTCCACTACCTTGTACAACTTCTCAATACTTACCATTCCATACATAAAGTATTTGCAAACATGTCAGTTTAGCTAAACTCCATGGTACTAAAGATTATTTTATAGAAATGAACCTCACATTGCTCCAATTTATCAAGAAAATTTTGAAAGATTTCTCCATTGAGAAGGCATTCTTTAATTAAACACAGAATGTTCATCTATAGCCAAAACTGTGCTGTCAACCATAGCACCAGGGCAGACCAGGCTTTTCCCCTCTTTCCCCTCTGCACAATGTAACCCCTCAATTCCTCCACATGACTACTTATTTTACTGATCAGTGATATGTCTCTCAAACTGGTGCTTGCCATAATCTTCCTGTTTCTGCTGCATTGAACCTGGGAGATCAAGAACAATGAACCAGTCTTGATATGCTTGCCCAAAGATTTCCTAATTCCCTCCCTCTACAAAAGATTATTCCCTAGCTGTATTTACATGTTTCTGATTTGCTTCTTTTCACACAAAACTTCAGGTTTCAGTAACACATTTTCTAATGCTTTCAGGAAAAAACATTCAAAATATAACGTGGTTGGTTTTCCATTTAACAAACATCCAAACAGATAACTCTAAATTAAGCAAATACTAAACTAATGCTGTTTAAGTTTCTATATGATAGTTCTTAATCTATCATATGGAAAATGTCTTAATTATAAGTAGCGACTCAAGAGAATCAGCTAACAAAGCACTCACTGCTAGTTGCTGTGTAGCATAGTGGTAAAAAGGATTGTTATGGGGTTTTTAATTTACAAAAGGGAGAGGGAGAGTGGAAGAGTGACAGGAAGTCTTCTAGTAACACACTGGAATACTGACCATAGTACAAAGGTAGATGTTTCATCAGGGTTTGGAAAACTGAGGAACATGAAAGCATTACCTGTCAGAAGTTACATCAAAGGCTAAAGAAAAATATTTTAAGAGATAAAATCTCCAGCTTATTACAAAAAATTGGGTTAGTACTTCAAAAAGAAAGAAAAATACATATTCAAACTAGGAAAGAAATGCACAGCTAAAGGCTGGAAGGTGGTGTGGATCCACTGGAAATCCCATATGGATTTTGGGAAAGTGCAGCTTTCTCATCAGAACAAAGTAACAATGGACACTGTAGATTTTTTCCAATGCATTCCCCCCCACAAACAAGAGTATTTAGCAGATGAGACCTTAGTAATAGTTTAATTTTAAATAGCCTTTTGTTTGGTAGAGCTGGCATCTTGACTGAGAGAAGTATTCTTGATGCTATTTCTAAGAGTTGGGCAGGTTTGAAGAGTGTCCCATTTAAAGACGCCTAATTCCATTCCATTCACAATAAAGTTACTATTTCAGACAAAAAAACTCATAAATTCCACCATAGTTAAGAACTAATGTAAAGAAGACTGTGGGCTGGAAAACAGTATTAGTATTTCAAAAAAGTAAACTAGCCAATTTGGCATAATAAATCACATTTTACAGTGCTATTTTAGCAACAGATAGCAATCTAATATCCTTAAAAGCCCCGTGAAACTCAAATGCAACAGTAGGTATTCCATAACTACAATGTATAAATCTGAAGCCTTAGGTTATTTACCAATCCTCAAAATCTAAACATCACTGGGGTTCAATATATCAGGCTTTTAGATTATCTGCAGTTCTAATTGATGATCCAAAATAGAGGATTATGAAACAGGATACAATGTCCACTAACATCTCAGAGTACCAAATAGAATACTAGCAGCTAATAGAGGTGTGTGTTTTTAAATCTTTCCCTGCCCTTCAAACCGTTAAATTTTCCTGGAATTCACGAAGACACATACAGAGAAAACCACTAAAAAAGTGGATTAAAGGCATTTGGTACTCACTTGTCTATCTCAATACCAAGCGGATTAGCTGGACGTAAGGACAAGGGGGGAATCCCTTTGTTCCTGTCAGTGCGCATGTCATAATAGTTCATTTCATCCACCCAGACAGCAGACTGATCCAAGATACCTAGAGAAAACAAAGCACAGATCCTTAAAACAACAAGGGCAGTCCAGCACCATCAACTTCTAACATACTGAATTAATTTGAAAAATCCTGATAAATATAAAATGCATGCCTAGGTAATATATTGAAAGATACATGGCAAAACAACCTGGATGCAATTATGCTAAATTATTTTATTATAGCTGCTGAAAAGGTATTCATGGCTGGGCATCAAACATTATCCTCTTGCAGAGTGCACAGTTTCGTGTACATTAGGAGCTTTTTCCTGACCACAAAGTATTAGTATTTTCATTCCTGCAAGTATTTTGGTATCTGTCCAAACCTTGTTATCTGCAACTTTCAAAAGAGCAATTAATTGAAAGTCTTCTCATTTGCGTATTTTAGAGAAGATTCCTTTTCTGTCCCATTTGCTATCCAAAATGTAACTGAACTTCGGCCACATGCCAAGATAAATGACTTCAAGGACACAGAACTGACTTTGCTTCCAGTGCCTTAGCACAGACAATGCATAAAGGTGAGGCACAATACGTCCTGGAATCTCAGCTGAAGATGGAGCCAACTATACCCTTGGCCTTGCCCTCGTTTACCATACCCATCAGACACAACACCACAAATTACTCCATCCCCACACTTCCCCATATTTTCAAACATGAATTCTCTCTCATCACCAAAAGCTCCACTGTATAACATTTGCACTTACATATTTCACCTTTCTATTATTAAGATATCAGTGCAGCTTGGGAGAAATTACATGTTATTTAACTGCCACTAAAGGGCTGAGAATAAAAGCCTAAAACAGTTCTTGTGGGAATTCTTGTGTTAGGAAAGATAACTATCCAGCTCATCAATGAGGGGTTCTGAGAGAAACATTTTCAATCCACAGGGTATTTAGACTGGATTCTAGGTTAAGCAGAGGTCCTAGACTGCTTGGTAAAATAATTTCAATGGTTAAGCATCTCATGAGAAATACTTAAGACTCTGTCTAGCAGAATGGTTTGAATTACAAATAAGAAATGGCACTGAGGACTCAACTTTCTTTAAAGGATTAACTATCAGCTCAGGATTTAGGTGTAAAGCTCATGAGCTGGTCCAGATTTTGTATTTATCGAGTACACTTAAGAGTAATTACTGGATCTGTTATTAAGTTTTCTAAAATTTCAGAAGTTTAGATCTATTCCATAAAGAAAAATAAAGGGCTACTTTTCATTCATCATTAAGGATTTTATCAAGACATTGAGAAAGAAACTCAGGGTATAGGTAAAATTATTCCTATCTCTCACTCTCTCCCTCTCTCTCTGTATATGGATATTTTATTGACATACTCTGCATTTTCTAATCAACTGAAAATTGTCATGAGGTGGATCCATTTCAAACACACATTTTATAGAAAGAAGCATTCAGTCACATATTTTCTTAGCAGAGAAAATAGACGTGGATTTGAAAAGAAATATACCTATTTTTTCAGGTTTAAGCAGTTTGAAGGAAACAGTTGAAGTTCCTTTGCCACCAGACTTTGTAGTAACAATAATGTCTCCTTTGTCATTTTTAGCCTGTCCAACTCGACACACAATTTTACTGGCAGACATCCATTCTGCAGTGAGGAGACAGTTGTGCCCACAGATTGTTAAACCTGGGAAATAGAAAAAAAAATACTACTGTGAATAGAATTATCTTTAGAAATTCTGCAATGCAAACTCATTTATGATGCAACATGTGTTTTACATAAATATATAATCCTTCACCAGTCCCCTACAGTCATTTACAGTCAAGGAATCACAAATACATTTTTCAGATGTTTCCTAGGTGACTTCAGGTCTTTTGTCCCAGCGACAATTCATGAGACACAAGCAGTGTGGTTTGAAACTTATTTAATCTCATCCACCACTTTTGGGCTATTGTGACTTTTATTTCACATAGAACAATAGGTTTTCTGTCTGCAAGACACTGGAGAACTGCTGTTCAGTACTGTATTTCTGTGAAACTTCCTTTAAAAGCTGCACACATCAAATTTTTCACAAGTTCAGACTATATGACTTTGCATAGAAAAAAAAAACCCACTACACTCTGTAAAATATTTACAACAATATTTCTTCAACCTTATTTGTTTAGCAGTACTTTAGTGGACACCGAAGCTGTTTGGGTTGAAGTAATATTAACTGACAAATATTCCACCCAATCTCTTTTGTAAAAAATCCACGATGCAAGACTGATTCTGATGAATAAATTGTCCTTATTATATGAAAGAATAATCATGTAATCCATCATCTATTCCCTCTTCTACACTTTCTCATAAGAAGGATGACAAACTATGAAATACAAGAAGGTCTTTTCTCGTAGGAAGAGACTCACAAGAATACCTCTCGTGACTTAAGAGTCAAGGTGCATCTTAATATAAGGTCCAAGGCTTCCTGAGATCTCACATCAAATTGGCCTGATCAATCAAACCAATCATCAACTGATCACCAACCAACTGATTGGTTCTGGTCTCTGGATGCTGGAATAGGTGGATTGTTTTCTCAGATCTAGAAGAACGATTTCCATATTCATAGCTGGAATTCTGCTGTCCTGGAAAGCTGGCAAGATCCTAATAGCTCTAGCATCAATTTGGAGCACAACTTCATTAGGTTCTTCTTAAATAATACCCTTAGCTAGAAACATTTTGCCTTATGTCAAAAAGAACAAGGCTGTACTAGTGTGTTGGCTGTACTGGAGTATAAATTAGTCAGGCAGAGCAGCTCCTCCTCTGTTGGCTTGACTTTTGTTTTTAATTTCTAGAAAGCTCTGACCAATTTAGAAAATACTTAGAGACAGAAAAGGGTCAGCATATGTGGCTTAGTACCAAAGCTTCACACTTATTTTCTCTCACAATTTAAGTCTCTGACATGACACAGCAGACAGATTTGGCAGTTTTCATGGCTGTCAGACATAAAAATGCATTACTCCCTGCCAAAAACTCTTGAAAAGGAAATCCAAAAATTTAAAAAATGGAAAGGCATTGAATCTTATTACAACTGAAATTAATTTTACTTGAGAAAGGACAGTAGATTTGTTTCTTAAATATTCTTTCTGAATAAAAGCGGGGGAGTGGGATGGAATAGGATATACACACAGAAAGACTTAAAAAAATATTTTTGCTTATTTACTCATAAAATTTTAACCAGGTCAAGTTTTAGTTACATGGGGGAAAGAAAAAAACTCCATTCATTAGGATGCATATTACATACATGCAATAATATAACCTTATGTTATATTATTACATCTCTTACAGTTTTATGCTAGCATCTTCTCTGAAGGAAAAAAGATTGTGATAGGAACTAAGACTGAAATACTTTGCCCAAACAATTCATAAAGATGTTTTCACCCCGTATTTTCTAGATTTATGGTTAAATTGAGCAATATCTTAAAATCCAGAACTAAGCTATGGTAACTGTTTGAAGACCCTTGTATCAATTATCGTCTACTCATAAGAGGTTCCAAAAGCACTCAAGACATCAAGATACAAGGTCCAATACTTTTGAAATGGCAGGAAACAACCTTTGCCTGTATCTTCAAAATGCAAAAGGAAGTTAAGTCTCTATCAACATTTTATATACCACATGAAACTGTAATGGCAGAACACAATTTCTAAAATAAATAAAGGCATGTTGGGGGAGAAGTTTTGGACAGCACAGTTACCACATTTCTTTCTCCAGAAATAGGAAACTTCCCTTTAAATAAAACTTAATTTGAATCTGTTGCATGGTACAAAGATCTCCGAGAACATCATTCTCAGCTTCTAGTTTTTATGTGCCTTTCTATAAATAGGCATTAGTAATACTTTTATGGAGACTTTCCAATTCTGGTTAAGCTTATATATGGACAATTTACAATGTCTAAAAAATACAGCTACAAATGTCTTAAAAGACAAGCTAAACCTTGAAAACACAAATGTTACAGGTACCTCCTGGATTTGACATTTTGTACCATGAACTATACAGTTACAAATAAAAAGTTCATTTGGTTTCAAAGATACAAAGAGATTACTAGAAGGCTCTCTCTTTAATGAAACCAAAATAATGTTCTTCTATTATGTGATACTGTGTTTATATATAGAAAAAAAAGCTTCTTGCTTTTCATTTTACACTAATGCATCTCAAACTTTATAAACTTTATAAAGACTTCACTCAAACTCGCTTAACTCTCACGCCTACAAAGCCTCTCTTTTCCAAGTATTTCCATTCAAGTAACAGGGAACATTTACATGCCTAATTTAACCATTAAAAGAAATCTTTACATATCTGGGGCCTTAGTCACTGGAGAAAGCTGGCAACTGAGCTAAGGAGAAAATAAGGCAATGCATTGTTTATTTTTACCTCAAAGCATAAAATTATTAGCAGCTGTGTGTTACAAATATTACTCTGAAAGAAATCTAAGAAGAAATAATAGCAGTTGGTCAGCTGTAATACAGAGGTACAGCTCAGGACATGTCTTCCTTCCAAGAACATAGCACTGATCATTCTAAGAGGATCATACCAAGGAACTAACGAGGCTACTGAAGAACATCAGCCATACAGAATACACAGAAATATACTCACCCCTAACATCATCAGTTATTTGAGGATTTCTCAATATGAATTCTATAGTGTACTGCAACCTCACCTAGCAGCTCAGGAAAATACTACCTCGCCTTTTGAGAGACAGCAAACTGAAGTGGAGTGGAAAACTGTAGTAGCCTATGCTTGGCTGTAAAGCTCATTGTGGTGACCACGAACGGAATTTGTGAACCTTGGTTTACAGCCAGCCATGAAGTGAAATATTTTTTCTAGCAAAGCCAAACAAAATTCCAAATGCTTTCAGGAGTCGTGATTCCACAACAGATTAGATAAATTGTCTTTAACACGACTACTGAAGTACACATATGCATAACTTACAAAAGAAATATGGGAAATTCCAGTAGTTACAGTTAACTTGGATTTCCAGTAGATTTTACAGAGTCCTTCTTGAATGGCTTAAGAAAATGAAGCAGCTATAGGATATGAACCTCTAATGGATAAACAGCTCAGCAACATAGAAACAGGGTTACAGTAAATTATGTGTTTTGACTGAGGAAAGTTTCCACACAGTATATGCTGGGATCATTTATGTTCAGTACTTTTATAAATGACAAGATGAAGAGGTTATAAAGTTTGCTGATGATATTCATTTATTCAGAGTGTGAAGACCATAAACTCCAGAAAAATGTAAGACGGAACTTATTAGACTGAGTGATGCACTGTAATGTAGATATGATAATACAACAGCTGAAATTCACTGAACAAAGACGATGCATGCAGGCAAAAACTTAAATTCAGAGACAGCAGGCTCAAACTGACTATTGACTACTACTAAAACATGCATTTAATCATGGAACTATAGTAGGTAGAACAACAAAACCACTAGTTTGATCCTCAGTAGGAGTTATACAGAAAACAGAACTCTACGGCCAAAATACAAAACAAAAGTGAAAGTACAGTGTTATGCCACAGGGCATTCACATCCTGAACAATGCACACAACCAAGATGTGCCCACCCACGACTGGTAGTGCAAATAAAATAGATTTGTTGAACAGCAAGGAGAAAGGCAAAGGATACATGCAGAAAATTTAAATAAGCTAAGATATTTCAGCCCTAAAAGGAAGGAACAGAGCAGTAATGAACAAGGTCTGTGACCAGGAGAATCAGTGAAAAGACCTTGTTCCCTCCTTCAGCACAAGAGCTATGATGATTCTAATGAAATTACCACGTTAAAAATCAAAACAGCAATGAAAAGGGTTCTTCACATATTGTATAGCTAAATCACTGAACCTGCTTTATCATAACTGCTACAGATACACAAACTTACTTTAATTCAAGACATAGCAATCTCCAGTGACTTTCTGAATACACTGAAAACACTTCTGACACGAAAATTTCAATGTGGAAATTCTCAGTTCCTGAGAAAGTAGCAAAGGAGCATCTCATTACATCTAATGTCTTCCAGTACACTGCAAAAAGCATTCACTCTTCATTTTCATGTTCAGCACAGGATGCTGAGTCAGATTAAGGGTTCACCTAAAAAGGTGAAGTCAGTCTGATTAGTTACACATTGGGCAGCATCCCTGAATTTATGGATTCAAGTGCATTATTTGTGTAAAGGGTATTCCTCATAACATCCAACACAGATTCTGTCACGAAAAAAAATTATCTCTAATCATATCTAAAATGTAACCTTCTGCAGTACCAAAAGGGTGTTTTTTCAACTTACCTAGAAGGTCTGTAGGTCCAGTACCCAAATTTTCTCCTCTAATTGTCACTTTTGTCCATGAGATGCCTTCATTGGGAGAAATACCGGTTACAAGTGGGGGCTGCCTTGATCGAGACATGATGACTATTCAGTTACTGCAATCTGAGCTGGTTTTATCTGTTCATCAAGAAATAAGAAATTAAAACCCCACTAATTATATGAAAAATTATTACAATAATTTCAACATGTTCTTCTAAAATAGTAGAGGAAATATAAATATAAATATGGAACGCCACTCTGAAAGTCTTTTTTGACACAGTCAAAGAACAATAGAGAAAAACTAATTATACCTTCTTTGCACTTTTAAAAAAAGTAAATATAGCTTTCTGAAAGAAAAAGTATATTCAGAAAAATATTAAACCTTCTGAATGCTTAAGGAAGATGTATACACAGACTTCAAATTACTAGTGTCAGAATTCAAATGAGTCTATTCCAACTTCTATTTGTTATTATTGTATTCCTTAGAAAGTTCAGAACTGTTAATCTAAGATAAGTAATAGACTATGATTACATACTTGGACAACTTCTCCATCAAAATAATACTTATGGACACAGACAGTCCCATGTGAGGAAGTCCTCAGCACTTATTTGTATAAAGCATCAATGTTAACAAGCACTGAGAAAATTAGAACATGACTTGCAAACACTAGCAGAGATCATCAACAAAACAAACAATACCCCAACATATCAACAAAGCCATACACAAAATTATTGAAGAAGCATTCCCATAAGAGTAGTCCTTTGCGCCTGAAATTGAGTCAACTCAGACCAGTTTAATTAGCTCTGTAGCTCAAACACAAATACGGTACCCATGTAATGTCATCTACATTTAGTTTACTATGCAACTGATCACAAATTCCTACATTTTATTAGCAGTTTCCTTTGTGTAGCTCAGCAGCTATAAACAGCTATAATAAGATGAGTGTATATATATATATATATATATATATGATGATATCTATATGATGAGTATAACCTGAATTAAAACTCTTACTAAATACCATCACCATTCCAAAACCTCAGTTACACATCCACAACACTTTATTGCAAACAATTTTGGAATTTCAGGTCGGTAAGAAAATGTGGAATATAAGCCAAGCTTCATAAGGCTCCTCTTAGCTATTGTTTATTGAATAAAAATGTATTTTCTACTTTTATTTGCAAATGGTCAAGTCCATGAAACCCAGAAACTCTCTAAACCACCTCTAACAGCAAATGGCAGCAAAACTGCAGCTTCCAAGCACCTGCAGTTAAGACATACTAGAATCAAGACATACTTGTTTCAGCTGCTTCTGCATATATAAAATGCTCTAATTGTACCAAGATACCCCTTGCTTCTACACATCCTCCCCACATTTTTCAGTGGTAGTATCTAGATCTGACAAGAGAATCAAAGAAGCTCCCACCGACTGATTTCATTCTTCACATGCAAAAGTTGGAATACACACTGAAAATTAAGATGGAAACAGACAAGGCAGGAACTGGGAGGAAGATCTCATGCTAAAAGTAACGAAATACTGCCCTCTGAACAGGATCTCCTGTCTCTGTCTGTCCATACCATAGTTGCACAGCACGTCACCTATAACAAAACTCCGAATTCTGATCCAACTTCAGAGCCCACAGCCACACCTGAAGTCAGTGTGAAATGCATCCTGAATATAGGGAATATTGCACAATGCTCTGAAATATTAAGGACCTAAACAACCACCTCAATTCTATAAATATGTCTGATTTTAAATGTCTGTTTCTTGGTTTTACATATTTAAAATAGGAATGCTATCACTCATCTCAAAAGCTATTTTTGAAAACAGATTTGTTAACATAGAAAAGGCACTTAGATACCCTGAACACAACAGAAGTATTAATATCTTCAGAGAACGTTTCAGACTGAACAGTGTCTAATTAACGAGAGATGTAAATTCATGTTGAACAAGCAAGAATATAGTAAGCTGCAGTATATGAGCCATGTCCAGTGTATGAAGGAAGGCTGGTAAAGGCCCATGGTAACACAAACAATGCATATCTAGTTTGGCTTTGTATCTTTATGTGGCAAACCTCATAATAGTTCTTGACATTAAAAACCACATAATGTGTTTAATAGAACACTGGTTTCTCTGTTTTTTTGCAAACAACCAACTGATGAAAAGGGAATTAAGTTATATAGTATTATATGGGTGCTTTTAATAGTCTAACATGTAAAATATTGCAACATTATACATGAGCCCAACATGAGGCTGAAGAAGCAAGTAGTCAACAGATGCAGGCTATAAGTGTAGAACAGCACTGAAGAAAAGAACTGCATCACCAGATTACAAAGAAATCAGCTGACAGTCATCTCCAGCTACGGAAAAGAAGGCTGCGCTTTGTGCTAGTGCCCTACTCCTATTTCTTTCACTGAACTGGCTTCTCCTCCTCCTCCCTCACACTCAGACAGTCCCTGCTCCACTTCAAAAGTGAGGCCAGGTCCTCATCTTGCAGACAAACTGTTTCTGCCCCTGTCCTGTGGATTGTCCCTCTGACTTTTTACTCATAAGTTCAAGCAGGGAGGGAGAGGGTATTACTATTCCATCCTCCTTTCAAATCCAGACACCTTGGTAATTCCTCTTACCTCGCATTGCCCACTCCAAGCCTTCTTGTCCAGATACATCATCTGCACAACTATTGATCCACTTACTCACCACAGGTGAAAATTATAGACCTCGTCTTCTGTCAACATCCCTAATCCTGGAGTCATAAGGCTTTCCCAGCTTTCCTCTCATCTGTGCTGCATTCAAAACTACACCACCACACGACTGCCCAACAAAACAGTGGGCAGCACAAGGGAAATATGCCGGAGAAGAATCAGGTTTCTAATTTTACCAAGAGGGAGGAGAGCAAACTGCATCTATTCTTCACAATTTTATCAATGTAGTCTTTGCAGCTTTTCTCACAGATCCTCAGCAGAGCTCAAGGATACACAACAGCTGTAAAGGAACAGTGGTGTTATGTCCTTCCATGCCCACAACTACCTTCTGCAGGAAGCAACATGTGTCTAGATACCAGTTAGTCAATATAAAATACCTCTTTTATTTTGGAGCAATTTTTTGTAAATATTTATGTGGAATATTAATCAGTAACACTGACATAAAAAACTCCTCTTCAGGAACATCAGGTAATATGGAGAGGAAAAAACCTTGAGAAAAACAAGTAAAATATAAACTACTGTGGTATTATTTGTGTGGTATTGTTTGGTTGACCTCCTCCCAAATGTTATAGTTCCCTTGCATTGCAGCTATTGTTGCTTACAAAATACTCAGGCACACAGGTAATTGGCTTGTTTCAATACCAACACTCAAAAGTAATATTACAACATCTTTTTCTGGATTTCAGAAAACGGCACTAGATCCCCCTTCATGACGAGCTAAATAAATGTAATAAAAATGCTGAGCCTCCTGAGATCTAGTATTTCTTCTAAAGTATTCCCATACTTACTGCAGAATTGCTTTAAAATACCTCACTGGAATGAGAATACCACAGTAAATCTCAACACATTTCAAAGCACTACAGCACTGAAATGCTCTATTATTATTATTTTTAAAAAGCAATTGCTTTCATTTATTTCAAAAAGTGGAACTCTTTGTAATATGTCATTATTATAAATACCAAGCAAATGCTTGGGAGCCTTCAATTCACTTATAATATTTCCTCTCCTCCTTAGGACAGATGTCCATAGCTAACACAACTGAGGTGCTTACTGGGAAGCCTAGCCACTATACTGCTGTGGCAAGTTCCAAAATTTCTTAAAAACTATTTAAGTCAAATCTGACAAAAAATTACTTTTTCATTTCACAAAACATGACAACCACCTAATTCAGAGCTTTTGTTACAATTCTGTATGTTTCCCTAAAGATAAAATCTATTCTTTACAAAATATGTATTACACATAAAATAGTATTTTTATTAAAACAGCCCTCTTCCTGAAAGACGGATTCTCATGTAGACAAGAGACATTACAGAAAGACTGTTTTCTATACAAGATCTTTCCTCTCAGGAGTCAGGCTCACTGAAGAGGTTTCAACAAGACTATTTTTTACAACGGACTATCTTCTACATTAGCAGAGCTCTCTCTCTCCCTCTTTATTTCTCTCCACCCTTTCTTTTTAAACTTAATTTCCTCACAGTATCTCCCCAACAATTTAATGTGGATACCTCATTAACTGCTCCCACGATCTTGCCCATACTATTCTATTATTCTGTCATAGTTCTTGTTATAAAAGCACAAGGAGTTAGAAAACCTCTGCAAAGACCACATACTACAAAGCCCTCTTGAAAAATGCCTTTGATAAACAACATCTTTGTCTTTACACCAGTTTCTCAAAAAACTGTTCTCTCACAAAGGTTTGGTTAAAAAAAAAATCCAGACCATTCTGAGCATTAAAAGTTTGGTAAAGAGAGGACATCTTCCATCTTTATCGTAAGAAAACCCACTTTAAAATAAATAATGAAGCAATAAAATATGGCCCAGCATAAGGGAAAGCACAAGTCTATTTGGTTTTGGTGGTTTTTTTTAGTTTTGTAAGCCTTCAATTTAAAGCTGGTTTGAAATGAGAGTTCTTACACAGGTTTCCTCATTCAACTTCCAACGGCAAACAGAGAAGAAACCCAAAGTAAAATGCCAATAGCTACCACACCTGTTCTGTAAAGCAAAGTACTTTCCACATTTTACTACACTCTGGAAGTACCACCAAAATATGAAATATATGAACAACTAAAGTTCAGGATTGAAGGATATTAAACTGGTAATTTCAAACCCCAAAGGGAAACTACAAACATCTTGAAGGAACGAACTTTGGAAGATGAGTAACAATATGCTGCCACCTTAAAAATTTCACCAGTGGGAAAAATTAGCAGTTGAAGTGTTTTAAAATTGAGTTTCTGACTTCTAAAAAAAATAGCACGATTGTTCCAGTGACTCTAAATTCAGTTTAATTAAAGTTTTCAGTGATACGTTGTCACAGACACTGAACTTAAAAGATTCTCTTGGAGGAAGGCAGACTCAAGGTCAATGCAAGTGCCATGGACATCTACCAAAGGGAATCAAAGCTGTCAAGAAGGGAGGGAAGAAAAACCCAATTCATCATCATTGAGAAAGTCTAAGTTTAAAAAGCAAGCATCTAAGTTTAAAAGCAAGCATTTAAACTTTCAGAAATCAGCTATTTAGTTGTTCTTAATCATATATATGTGAGAGGATACAATTTAAAAAATGTTGAGGCAGGAACAGCAAAGCATCACACGTGCAAATCACAGCATACCTCAGATGTTGTTGCTTACTTAAAAAAATAACCCACAAGAAAACCAACCTGAAAACAAATAAGTGAGTTACACTAACATCACAACATTAAGTGATTCCCAAATGAAAAGATTTATGACATGCCTTTTTAAACAAGCGATAAATACTCAGATTCCAGAATGTAGGTGATGGCCTTTTAACCTTAAGCTACACAAGCTTGTGCTTCTAGTACATAAATCTAATAATTTGTTTTCACTAGAAAACCCAGAGAGCCTCCTGAGTACAACATACTATGACAAAGTCAGCGAAGGGACACAGCAAATGATCCCAAGAAGAACAACAAAGCAAAATGTTTCCTGGATGTTTGTACTCAAAATCATTACAAAATGACAAAAAACACTACTACAACCTTTTCTGTGCTTTATCTTCCCAACAATATAAATTCAGACAGACAATCTACATAAACCAAGAATTAAAAGCATCCAAAAAGCAGCACTGTGAAAATAACTGACATTTATTAACCCCTCTGGAGATCTTCAGTGCCCTAGAATTGCCACAGCCTTCAACACTGCATTAATAATATAAAGCCCATTCCTGCAAGCCTGCCAGAAAAGACTGGGAAGTGAATAAGCTAAACAATGCTGAAATTCCAAGTGATATTAAGAATCTATGCATGTTTATTTAAATAATAAAAGAAGACTTGTCAATTTAAACAAGAAGCGCTCACGACTCTCACATTTAGGGGGAAAGAAACTCTTCATAACACCACTAAGCTACTTATAATGAAAAGATGAACAAACATAAAAAAGTGGGTAATTTCACTGTCACACAGGAAAAACAAAGCCTCATTTGTCTTGCCCTGTCATATCCGGCGTGTTGATTCAAGCCAATATTAACACTGACAAACATGTTAACCTACAACAATACATGCCAAAAATCAGTTCCAATTTGGGAAGATGTGCAAGTCTTGTGACAGAGAGGGCAAACGACAAAAAAGACTTGGAGTATTAAATGATATAATATGACACACTGTGCTTTTTTAAAAGGCTCCTGAATATTCCAATCAGCCACAAAGGGTACACTAGACATTTTAGTTTGAGAGTGGACAAGGAACGAGTGCAGCAGTTTTGCTTTCACAACAGCCATCTTTGCAGATTCCCCTTAAGTATCTCAGAGGTCCTGCTTGCCTTAACCTGGCAAGGTACATCTTCATGGCGATGTATCTTGACAGAGTGAAAGCAAAATAATCACAGCCACTCAGCGATGCCATTAACATTTCTCAGTCACAAGGGATTAAAAGGCTCGGACCCGGGGCAGATGCTGGGAGAGCCCTCGGCAGAGGAGTTCACCGCCCGCCGCAGCCTGGGCTGCAGCTGCGAGGGATTGACACCGCTGACGGTGGAACCCGGCTCGGGAGAAACTCCGGGCACAGTTCCGGCATCCGAAATAAATTAAAGTAAACAGTGTTGCTCTCTCTCATCCACCCTGTTAGCAGCCTCTCGGTTGAGCTGAAGACCACACACCCAGACCACACAGCACCAGCTGAACTCACTCGCACGCAACATCTAGAAGCTGTCACTCTGCTGAGGTATGAGGAGGAAAGAGGGGGGCCGGAGTGCGAGAGTATGTGTTTAGAAAAGCTGCTTGCTCTCTCCTCCTATCATTACAGCTGGTTGTGTTTTGTGCGGTTGGGAAGGAGGGAAAGAAGGAAGGGATAAGAAAAAAGAACGATAAAGCTCACTAAGAAAACATACTGGCCTTGGCCTTTTGTAGTAATGATTTGCACTCCTCCTGTACTAGTTTAGTAGCTGATGAAGGGCTAACAAAGCATCCATTTAACATCAATTAACCTTCTATCTATCACATGTCAAAAAAAAAAAATCTAGACTAGTATAAATCCATTTCCTTGTACATTTTAAATTACAGCATCCTGTCAGTTACAATGTGAAAAATACCTATATATTGATCTGTTTTTACATCAGGAGTTCTGAGATGTTATTTATTTGGAGAAGGGAGAGATATTCCCCACAAAGAACAATCAACCACACAGATGACATTATGATGTCAAAACTCTGAATTTTCTCCAAAAACATTTCATTGTAAAATGAAGTTTTCTTCATTAGCATCGTATACCATAAACAACCTGAAGGAAGTTGAGTCAACATATAACACTGTGTTTGTAATTCAGCAGCAGCAAGAAGTAAAAATAGCAAAACACTAAAAATAGATTAAAACCAACAATAGCCTATAATACAGATGAACAGAAACTTTTAAAATTGGGGGGGTAGTTCTTTGTTTCTTTTAGCTCAGAAATCATTTCATCTGCCAATTATGTCACCTGTTCAAACAGAGAAAGTGGAATAAAACATTTGAGGACTCATAAAATCTATTTCACTGAGTCTACTTTAAAAAAAGATTTCCTTCCCTCCGCTCTGCTACCATGAACACACATACCTCCCCCTTCAAGCTCACCAGCATGCACATTTAATTTAATATATACACATCTGGACAGCCCAGAACCACAGCCACATTTTCACCTCAGTTCAAAATCTTTTTACCTAAGTGACAATGACAATCTCCAAGTGCCACTATTAAACAAAACCATCAAAACTGCAATAATCCAAATATCAGTAACAGCCTTATAAACTTGGATGAATATATTTGTGTTTGTGAAAATCTTGAGAAAAAAATCCAAAAATATATTTCACCTTACCAAACACATTTTAAAAAATGTTAGCTTCAAAGTTCTGTAACTTCACACTGAAAATAATTTATTCCTCCAATTTATTAATTAGGTCAATATGCTGGTTTATACCCTTTCTTGAATGAATACTTTGGCTGGTATATTGAATGTAACAGCACCTATTCATTACCAAGACTCAAGTCAAATCAATTTAAGTGTTCTGAATGTCTATTTTGGTCATACTGGCTTGCCTAGAGAAGGTCAATAGCATAGAAGAAAATATAATTAAACAAAGTTTAAACACAGATGTTTCTCCCCAAAATTTCCACTACTTTCCTTATAAATTACGTTGCAACTCCCCAGCAATTAATTCATCTACTTGTTAAAAGCTTCCGTATTTACTATGTGACACATCACTATAATCTAGCAACATTGTAAAGAAAAGTCCTAAACATCTATATATAAACATCTATATAAAAAAAGTCAACTCAGCTTTATACAAACCATATCACAGATGGCCATAAATCTCCCACTAATTTCTAAATTCTCACAAAGCACATCTTCCTACATCTGCTTCTACCTCCAACATTCCGCAATGTTTGCTTCATCCAGAAGTCATTATCCTACTCTCCTCCAGTTAAGCCATTCATCCCTCTTTTGTTCTAAAGTTACAATTAATTTTTTGTACATCATTTAATTAACAGGAAAACAGTAAAGAAATCTTAATACCTCATTATCCCTTGATCTTATGTTATTCACAGGCAGAAACTGGAAAACAATACTTCAAGCATCAAAATCCTTCAAATATGTTTATGCAAATGCATTCAGAAAGATCCAGAAGTTCAGAAAAATAAACCAAATGAATCCCAAAGGGATGAATTTTTTTCCTAGAGAAAAGAAACAAGACACCACAGATTTTTTTTTCTAAGCCCTGTAACTATATACAATATTCTTAACGAAAACACTATATAACCACTGCAATTACACAGTTCACATGGTTGAAGTTTTAACTTGGATGCTCACAGGTAAGACAGCAACACTTACACTTACCGTGTGACTATTCTGGCAGTTCCTTTTGTTTCAAAAATATTTAAAAGATGAGACACACACTTGTGTTACTGAAATTCTAGTATTTTTCATGTTCTCTCCCCAACACCTCTTTCTGGCCTTTGCCCAGGGAAGTACTCAAGCCATACGCTACAGCGTTTTTCTCAATTCACATGATCCGACACACACTCAAGTACTTCCCTGACAGACTGTATGCACAGGTATTTTTCTAACAAAAGCCTATCTTTGCCTTACGAGTCTTCATTTCCACTCATCTGTGAAAAATCCCATCTCCGGTATGGAGTGAATATGCTTACAGAGTAGTGAGGTTGTCTTGTGAGAAGCACAATCTCCCCTGCCTTCTATGCTAAGGAAACGTGCAAAGAACTCATCTGCTATATACATAGCTTCTTAATTTTTTGCCAAAAATCCAATGTGCAGTTTTCCAGCAAGAACTAAGTTAAAACCACTGTGAGATTCAAAATGTCACAAGACTCACAGAATTCTCAAACAGAAAACTGAAAGTAATCACTTTTTTAAATGAGACATTTTATGAGTATCTCAAAAAAATCAGTTTCATTTGTCCTCAATACAAAAGTGGTTATTTAAAAAGGAACTTTTATTTAGCATAGCCTAAATCTTTACCTAATGCAGGCTTTCGATGAACTTCCAAATATGGGGTACATCGCTTTTGGGTTATCAACGGTGTCAAAGGAAAAAAACCCAAGTCTAAATATACCTAAAAATCCTTGATTTATACTGTAATCTGATCCACAGACACTTTTACACTGCCAGAGACCCCACTGGTGTCTCCACAATATAGCCTAAGCTCTGTCTTTGGGAATAAAACTGAAAATCTGGGCATCTACAGTTCCGTTAAGGTCAAGGGAAAATCAGACCTATTAAGGACTTGGTGTTTCAGGAACTTTGTTTTCCTTAAAAACAAAGCAAACAAAATTGGAAAGGAAACATGGGCTTCCACACTCATCACCAGGTGTAACTGCTGTATTTTCTAATGAAAATGCTGAACATACTTTCTCTGCAGGTTAGTAATGTCTGTAGTCAAGAAAAGGCTACACAGACCAAGTTCTTTTTGGAGAGAAATCACTAAATACTTCCAAAATAATATAAAAAGTACAATTACAAAGAATTTCTCCAGAGGAGTGAGGTGTAAATCTGTAAATACGTTTAAAATACTAAATGCGTATCTTACCTTTCCCTATGCAAAGCCTGTTACACGGCAATCACACAATTAATAATTATTTGCAAGTATTTCTGTCATTACTTGGTTTCTAGGGAAGTTGCTTCAGGGGGATTTGGGGTTTTTTTTTTTTGCTCCATGATATCATAAAAATTATTTTTTATCCCTGCTGCCCTGTCCTTCCCTTCTCCTTATAACTTTCGACACTGGGAGAATAATCCATGTGCTTTTGAACTGAAATGCTGATTGAAATTCCCTAAAATAATTTTCAGGGTAAAGTACAAAAATTTTTATCAGCCAGATTTTTGAACTCATACTTTGCAAGCTGTAAACATAGACCTTTGCTTTCATGTTCAGCACAAAAGATGAAACATGAATCGGATGTGACAGCGCTGTGCATGTGCTGTCTCTTCATCCCTCATCCTCCATGCACCTTTACAAACAAGATTCCCTCCATTACCAAACACCATATTTCTCCCCTGGGAAAAGTAATTTGAAAGACAATGTTGCATAGCCCAGATTTACAGAACGTAGGTGGTCCAAGACAGAAGGTCAAAGTTAAGCTGAAGAGCTAACATCTGACTTCTGCTAAAAGATACTAATTCAGCTGTTTTTGGATTTTGAACCTTCAGCTGGCTTCAAGTAGAGCAGTAGGTTCCACTCTGTCTGAAAAACTCACATACAAAATAAATTCACTGTAACATCTACAGTCTTCTGAGTACTATTTTCCACTCCCTGACTGTAAAATGAAGTATTTCTGACTTCTCCTGCAAAACGTTTTCTTTGCCTGTTTGTATAAATAAATAGTGACCTACAGGCATTCACAATACATGCAGGTAGTGTCTGTACAAAACTCTAACTGTATATTATTTAATGGGTATTTTCCACAGTTGTCAGAATCTATGTTTTAAGAACACCTTTTATATTCAGTCTTCTGTCACCATCCTATCAAGATAAATACATTTTTCTTTTCATTCTTGGTTGGTTTTATTATTTTTTTAAGAGAAGTCGGAAAGCCAAAAAGTGCAGAATAAACAGAATTAAAATATCTCAAAACTGATGTTTAATTTCAAGTACAGTGATTAAGACTTACTGAATTTACAGCTAAACATATCACTACATTGAAAGAAATTGATTAAGTATGATTTAACATAACATATCAGAAAGTTTTGATTAATAAAAGAGGTCAGTGGCCTCTGCCTTTCTAATCAACCTCCTTATTTTGCTTTAGTCCAGCTTCTCTGGGAAGAGCAGCATAATAAAGAATGGATTGTATCAGTGGATACCGTTTCTTTCTAATAGGACCTTAGGAAAACAATTGGTGAATTACAGATTTTAATGTCTTTACTGTCCAGTTTTGCCTCAAATGCTCTCAAGAGCTAGTATAAAACCCTTGCTCACTCTCACAAGAAATCCCACAATTTCAGATTTCTTTTACTGTTCACGACTTAGAACTTTACTTTTTTTTTTTTTCAATTTTGGAATTTCATTAACCTAGCTACTTAGCTCTAAAATATGAAGAAGTAATTAGAGCATTAAAAAAGCCACCAAACTATCAAGTCTGTAAAAACATTTTCATTTATTGAATGAAGACAGAAAAATACAAGACAACTTTATACTTTTTTTAAAAAGCCAGCATAAGCTTGATGGATAACAATCTTTTAATTAAATTGCTTCACCTCTGACACATCCTAAAATACATTTTCCATAAAGAAAACCACCCTTACCATTACCAACTTAAAATAATTTTCTCTGAGATAAGTCCAACCAGCATAATGAAAATAACCACATCTGTTTTAAATGACAGTTGCACACTACAGAAATTCCATCTAAATAAAAACACTGTTGTCCAAGGAGTGGGCACAAGCCACAAGAACTGTAAACTAAGCTATCCATAGGAAAGAAATCAGCAACAAAACACGCCTCTTGCTGCTTGTTGCTGGGTCACTGCAAGCTGGGATAAGATACAACAAAAATAGGGAAGGCAGAATTATAGAGCATTCTTTCTTCAGGTGAGCAAAATGTAAAGGAAGAAAACACACCTGTTTTTCTAAGCCACAAGTTAGTTCATTTACAGTCTTTTAACTGTTCTGACAACTTTATCATAAGCAAAACCAAATCATCAAAAGCAAAAACAAAAAAATGTTTATAGCAATGAAATGTAGAGAGATTGCTAAAGGAGAAAAGAGACTGTTTACTTGTTATAAGAACGGTAAGAAAACCTGAAAAACTGAAGTGAGATTATGATTTTAACTACATTTTAAATAATGAATATTGGGAGTTTAGGTTAAATCCGATGCTCTGTCAGAGCTAGGATGGCTTAAAATTTTACTGGCTTTTGACTCAGACCTTTTGAGTCTATGGATAGAAGCTGTTAACCCACAATAAGCAAGGAAATTGCAGAAGGAAGACTATTTTAAAAAACAGTAAAATTTGACAGAATGGGAAACTCTCTTTTGGAAACAAGATCATCCCATATTTCAGACATCTACACCTTGCTAAGATATTATTTTCGGGTTCCTAACAAGGATATTGAAGAGGCAAGGAGGAAAGATGTTTGGTCACTCAGCTCATGGACACTTCTGGACTGCAAGGCAAGCCAAATGAGGCAGAAATGTAGCACTGGGGAGGAAGTTAAAAAAAAAAAATCCCAGTCTCAGAGAAGTGTAATATCTCCAGACAGATATGAATGAAAGCAATCATCTCTCAATCAGCATGTTATTTCGATTCCTCCCACATTCCTTACCCTGTTATTTTCCTACTGCTCTTGCCTAGATACTCAGTCATTTTGGGGAGCTGTATCTGAAACTTGATGGCACAGCTAAATGCAAAGACAAAAAAACCCCAAAAAACCCACACTAAACCAAAAAGTAAAATCAGACCTGCAAATAACTGGCTTTCCAACAAATCCTACAAGTAAGCAACTTTGACTCACCTCTCTACCCTGCTTATTTCCTCTATCCCCTCCCAGTACACCCACACTTCATTGAGCCGAACGACCCCACCGTTTCACATAGGTCGGACTGGATGATGCCAGAAGCCTTTTCCAACCAAACTGACTCTGGGACTTCGCACAGCTCTGGCCCAGCCTGTGCAGCCCAGCGGGCTCCGGCGCTCCCCAGGCCGCTGTCAGACATGTGAGACAGAGGCAAAGGCCACGGAGCGGCTGCTGCCGGGCCTGGCTCGCAGGGACGGCGCCACCAGCGCTGGGAAGGGCTTCCCGGCCCGGGCCCGACCTCGCAGGGGAGCGTCACCCCGCAGGACACCGTGTGNCGGTCACTCCCCGCCCGCCGCCGCTCGCATCCGGCACCTGCGGCCGCCCCGCTCCCGGCAGCGCCCCGCGCCCGCCGCCGGCAGGCACCGCCAGCCGCCGCCCGAGCACATCGAGGGAGCGCCGAGCCACCGAGGCGGGCAGAGGAGGCCGCCGCGCCCCTTTGGGAGTCACGCCCCTCCAGATAGGCCACGCCCCTCACGGAGACCCCGCCTCTTCCCCGCCTTTCTCCCTCCCTCCCTTCCTCTGTCCCAGTGTTGAGCGGGAGGTCCTCAAGGCTTCCGGGGAAAGCAGGAGTTGGTTCTGCCATGGATGAGGAGCAAGGGCAAAAAACCAGACTTAATTATAACAGTCTTGACTACGACAAGGACAACAAGNTCTGGACTGCAAGGCAAGCCAAATGAGGCAGAAATGTAGCACTGGGGAGGAAGTTAAAAAAAAAAAATCCCAGTCTCAGAGAAGTGTAATATCTCCAGACAGATATGAATGAAAGCAATCATCTCTCAATCAGCATGTTATTTCGATTCCTCCCACATTCCTTACCCTGTTATTTTCCTACTGCTCTTGCCTAGATACTCAGTCATTTTGGGGAGCTGTATCTGAAACTTGATGGCACAGCTAAATGCAAAGACAAAAAAACCCCAAAAAACCCACACTAAACCAAAAAGTAAAATCAGACCTGCAAATAACTGGCTTTCCAACAAATCCTACAAGTAAGCAACTTTGACTCACCTCTCTACCCTGCTTATTTCCTCTATCCCCTCCCAGTACACCCACACTTCATTGAGCCGAACGACCCCACCGTTTCACATAGGTCGGACTGGATGATGCCAGAAGCCTTTTCCAACCAAACTGACTCTGGGACTTCGCACAGCTCTGGCCCAGCCTGTGCAGCCCAGCGGGCGCCGGCGCTCCCCAGGCCGCTGTCAGACATGTGAGACAGAGGCAAAGGCCACGGAGCGGCTGCTGCCGGGCCTGGCTCGCAGGGACGGCGCCACCAGCGCTGGGAAGGGCTTCCCGGCCCGGGCCCGACCTCGCAGGGGAGCGTCACCCCGCAGGACACCGTGTGCCCCCGGGGGAAGCCGCAGGTGACAGGAACCCCCCGCTCTGCCGGCAGCGCCCCGTCTCCCGGCAGGGGGCTGGGCAAGAGGAAGAGCTGCTGCAGCCGGGAAGTCAGCGGGGGGGGAGACGGCCGGAACCCAGCGACGCCCCCTGCTCCCCGAGAGCCTTCGCTGACAGCTCCGTCCCCAGGGGCCGGGGCGGGGACGCGACGCTCGACCCCGCCCGGGGAGCGGAAGGCGGGGGGAGGCCGAAGGGAGGGGGCGGCCTTCGCCCCGGGGAGGCGAGGAGGGGGGAGGGAGGAAAGGAAGGGGCCGGAGCTGCCCCGCAGCGCCCGGCGGGGGCCGGGGCNCGGTCACTCCCCGCCCGCCGCCGCTCGCATCCGGCACCTGCGGCCGCCCCGCTCCCGGCAGCGCCCCGCGCCCGCCGCCGGCAGGCACCGCCAGCCGCCGCCCGAGCACATCGAGGGAGCGCCGAGCCACCGAGGCGGGCAGAGGAGGCCGCCGCGCCCCTTTGGGAGTCACGCCCCTCCAGATAGGCCACGCCCCTCACGGAGACCCCGCCTCTTCCCCGCCTTTCTCCCTCCCTCCCTTCCTCTGTCCCAGTGTTGAGCGGGAGGTCCTCAAGGCTTCCGGGGAAAGCAGGAGTTGGTTCTGCCATGGATGAGGAGCAAGGGCAAAAAACCAGACTTAATTATAACAGTCTTGACTACGACAAGGACAACAAGGACAGGACCCGAGGGAACGGCCTGAAGTTGTGCCAGGGGAGGTTTATGTTGAATATCAGGAAAAGTTTCTTCACCTGGAGGGTGGTTGGGCACTGGAACAGGCTCCTCTGGGCGGTGGTCACAGCACCAAGCCTGACAGAGCTCAAGAAGCATTTGGACAAAGCTCTCAGGCACATGGTGTGGCTCTGGGGACAGTGCCATGCAGGGCCAGGAGCTGGACTCGGTGATCCTTGTGGTCCCTTCCAACTCAGCAGATTCTGTGAGTCTATGAATAAACAACAGTAATGAATTATAATAAAACCACTCCCAAGCACTGTCCCTATAGGCAGAAACTCAACCAGCAGTAGTGTTGGGACTCCCAGCCTGAGGTGCGAAGGAGGCTGCCCAGGGAGGTCATGGAGTTTCCCTCTCTGGAGACATTCCTGTGTCACCTGCTCCAAGTGACCCTGCCTTGGCAGGGGGGATTGGGCTGGACCATCTCCAGAGGTCCCTTCCAACCCCAACCATTCTGTGATTCTCTGGGGGGAGGTGTAGAAGGATGGGTGGTGGGCAAAAGCCCAGGCACAAATACTCAAGCAGTGCTGTCAGCCCCAGGTGACATAAATCCATCATTCTTTTGCAATAAACTAGTAAAAATGTTACTTTCCAAACCTGTTGGCTGCCTGGAGGGATTCTGAACACAAGTCCTTTTCCTTTTGGAGAGAGTCAGGAGATCTGCTTTTTCACTTTTTGCTGGGATTTGATATTTGGTTGTAAAAGCCAAATTCAGACAAAACCTTACTGGGAAGGAGAGGAAAAACAGTGAGAGGAAAAAAACCCCTAAAACCAGAAAGGAATAATCCATTCCTCAGTTTTGCCAACCCACCCCAAAGCAGTACATTAATGGGAAAGCAAATTACCTTGCATAAAACCTTAAAGCACCATAAAAAAATATTATGGCCAAACCCCACAAATTTCCTAACTTTTTTTTCATAGATTAAAACTGCTAAGTCAAATTAGAAGACTGGAATATGTCATATCATGAATAAGCAATACTCTTCTGACTCTTTCCTCTTTGCTGTAAAACATGATACAGTATCTTTCTTGGGAAAAGCAAAAGCAGATGGTCTGTCTTTTCTATAATTATTTCCAAAATTGTGACTAGTACCTGCAGTTTTCTGCTGAGATCCAATGCAGAAAATTAGTTCCTTGGTTCTCCAAGAAAAGTAAAGTTGGCATCAGATTAAAAAAAAAGTGCAGCCATTTGCCACCCATTTCAAAATTATATTTTTCCCCCATGACAGCTTGTTTAAATTTTCTCATTGAACGCCTGTCATCAGACGTGCCAAGGGAAACCACTCTTTGAGAGATTTGGTGGATTCAGAAGGCCCCACCCAGCCCACTCCATACCTGGGTCCCAGTCAGTGCCCTCTGAGAGGGGATACCTGTGCCCAAAAAGCCCATTGACTTTTGTGAGAGTCCATAAAGGGAACTGTGTACCCAGAAGGTTTTGTAATAAACAACCATGAGTTTAGATTTAGTTCAAGTGATAAATTTCAGTGCCAAAGTGCAGTTTGGTTGCAGATTTGATAGAATATTCATCTCTGTTGTAAGTGAAAAGACCCTAAATAGGTGAATCATTAAGAAGAGGGAACCTGAACTTGAAAAGAGTCAACATCCTCAGTGTTAACCTCCCAAGTGAGGATCAGCTGACAGATCTTTTGCTTGTGAAAATGCCACCTAGCCTTTAGAGATTTTAAGCTGCTGCTTCTAAAAAGCTGCTCAGCAGTGTTTTTATGCAGATCGCAGTCCTTGGGAATTTGTCAGAACAGCACAACCAGGCTAAACTCTGCAAGAACAGAAGCCTTATAAAAGGTATGTGTACTTTCTTCACTGGCATCCACATGGGCAAATCTTCCTATTTCCACAAGCAGTGTCCAGGAATCCGATGATCTATAGGGCCCTGGATAATACTGTCAACACAGAACTTCCTGTGTGGTGCACTTTGTTGAATCTGCTGTGGGTGGTTTCCCCAGCTGATGTTTAGTGACCATCACCTACCCCTTCACTGACTCCAGAACAAAGCTGACAGTGACTGACTGCAGATGTGACCCTCTGGAGAAAAGAAACACCACCCCACATATCTCTTTGGAACAAAAGGAAGAAAACTTGTGTGGTTAAAATATATATATATCTGTCATATATATATAACTTATGATGTATATACCATAATATATAGTATATATTTGCTGTCATATATAATGTTGCTAATATAAATGTATTACTCTATGGAACTCCAGATGCTGTTAAAGAGATTAATCTATGCAGTTAAAACTGAGGAAAGAAGTGACAATTTGTAATGTAATGACCTGGTAAATAGTGTTATACCTCATAGAGGTCACAAGAGTAATTGCTCATTCATGCCTTTTTCTAATCCATTTATGCAGATTTGACAGTGATCTGTAAACATTACATCTCTCTACAAAGTTGGGTAAACAGATCTGAAAGCCAGAGAGATTATTATGATCATCTTGTCTAACCTGAATATTGAAAGCTGTAGTATTTCCTCCAGCCATTCCCACACCAAGGTCTTTCTGTAGCTGTTTTTAAAAAAGGCATCTTCATTTTATTTCAAAGAATAGATTTTGTTATTTATTTATTTTGGAGAAATGGCAAATCCACCATTGCACTTTTGAAGATTTCTCAGAGGTTATACTAACATGTACCACACTACCTTAATGTGTAAAAAAAACCTGATAGAAATAGAAATGTTATTTGAAAAGGTAAATTCATCTAGCTGCAGCATCTGTCCATTGCAAGTCTGCTTCTTGTTAACAGAAATATCTTCCTTTTGAAGATGTTTGTGAAGTGCAGCAGATTTAATCCTTCACCTTCTCTTGACAAACTGTATGGATTAACTTTGATTCTGCACTGTATAAGTGCCTTTCCAGAACTGTTTTCTGAATGCCTTCAAGCTTACAGCTATCACCTAAATTTTTTTTGACATGTGGACATCCAAACCAGACCTTCTCTTGCTCCTGTTTAAATTGTGAGGTGAATATTATAACCAGGGAAATCTGAGGAACAGAAGAATGCTAAGAAGCATAAGAATGAAAATGATCTTAAGAAATCACCCTTTCTAGCTCTTTTCCATGCCCTGAGACAGGATCAACTACTCTTTTGTTGTAACATAACTGTTTTTTCAATCTTGTTCTTAAAGGCTTCCCAGTATGGTGCTTTTGCCATCTCCTCAGGCAATCTTTCTCAGTGTTTCTCTACCCTTATCACTAGAGGTCTTTTTTTCTAATGTGTGCTCTGAATATGTCTCCTACTGCAATTTCAGTCCATTAGTGAAAGGTCTGTCTTTGCTGGCCTGGAGAACAGACTGTTTGCTTCCTCCCTGTAGTAGTCTTTTCCATATTTAAAGGCCATGTATCTTCTTTGCTTCATTATTCCGAACGGTCCCATTAATATTCTAATATTTAATGTTTTTTGGACTGATAATCAAGCTTGAACTCCCCTGCACTCTTTTGCAGACATCCAATGCCATTCTGGAAACACAATTCCCCAAGCCAAGCATGATTCAGGTGAAAAACTTGAAAAAAAACCCCTCAAACACTAAAATCTAAACTGTACCATGGGGTAGCAGAGCAAAATAATTGCTTTGCCTATTTTGCAGGCTGTTTTCCTGTTTCTACCCCATTTGTATGGCATTTTCCTTTTTACAACAGCATAACAGTGGTGACTCGTGCTTAGCCTGTGATTCACTCTACATTTTTTCCAGGCAACTGTAATCCTGTTTACTTTTCCCCATCCTGTATCTGGGAACTGATGATGCTACCTATTGAATACCATCTTTTGTGGTTTTTTTTCAAAAAAACCCTTGTAACCAGTTTGACAAATTCCCTCAATTCTAATTCTGTTCTCTAACACTCTTTTATCTGCTCTCTTCTTCGTGTCCTCTTCAAATATATCAAGCTTAGTCTCTACTGCATTCTTTGGATGTTTTATAAGGAGTATTAGATACAGGATAGACCCTTGAGAAACCCTTTTCAATATGTCCCTCCTTTTGACAATGGCCCCATTTTGCTAGCTCTTCCTCAGAAATGGTCCTGCCTTTTCTGACACCATGGAGTTTTCAATTGGGACCATATTGTCTTTGCTTGTTCACAAGAAAATTGTCTAAAGCTTTACTAAAATGAAGATATATGACTTTTTAATACTCCTCTCCTTTGTGTAACACCTATTACCTTATTTTAAAAGGAGGTCTTACTGGTTTAAGAGGATTTGTTCTTGAAAAATCCACAGTCATCATTACTTGTCTGTCTTGTAATGCATACAGATGGTTTGCTTCATAATTGCCACAAACTGAACCTATCTGATTTATAACTCACCAGCTCCTATTTTCCTGTGTGTACATAATCTAAAGCCAGTTTGAAATTAAGAGGGCTCCTTCCATGACCATATCGTGTTTTCTGAAATGGAGATCAGCAACCTGCCAAAGCCATGGCATTAGAACCAGGAGCAGAGCCAAGAAGCCCAGCACATCTTTGCCTGCTCTAACAAATCTATAATCACTGCACAACCCTTCTTCACCTCATTGGTTCCACTTCCCTTTATTTTCTTGAACCATCAATGTAACATCCCTGTGGATGTTGGTTTGTAGAAGTTCCCACAGATTTTATAAAAAAATCATGCAGATATTTCAATTTCCAAGCAGATTTTCTGCATTATATTTTGCTCCCAAGCTGCTTTTTGCTTTCTCCTAAACTGAAAATCACTTGGATCTGTGCTGTCAAACCAGCATCTAGGAACTGATCTACTTAAATCTTAAGGCTCTATTTCTTTTTTTAATACATACGTACAGAAATAAATTCTCTGACCTTGGCAGCATTTGGCTATCATCCAGGAGCTTAAGCCAGAAACTTTCATTATGAAATGAAATATATTTATCTTCGCTGAAAGGCGAGAGAGAAAGAAACAACTTACCGATCAGTGTTTTCTCCCAGATGATTTCTGGTATGCTTCAAGAGAAACAACATATAAATTAATGCACGCAATATTTTGAGTTTTCTTCCAGAACACGTACAGTCACTTTTTCCACATCAAACAAAAAATATAGTCTTTGCACTTTAAACCATTTCCAACAGTACACAAAATTCTCTCACTCTTTTACTTTCTTGGCTAACACCACCCTAATTCTTCCCTTTCAAGACTTATCCAAGGAATCTGTGCACTACTGACCCAGAGGCATTGTTTCTCTAAACAGCACCAATGAAACAAATTACTAAATTACTTTGTGCAGCTAAAAATACTGAATGCTGTATACCACAGCTCTGTCAAGAGTGTCACTACTAAGTTGCATCAGTTTAAATACTTCTTGGGACCAGCCTTTCTGTACTGTAGGTATTGTTATAAAAATAGATAGAGAGAAACTGAAATCTAAACCAACTTAAAATTTTGCCCCTTTTCTTTCTCAAAGGAAAAAAAAAATTCCCACTTCAAAGGCTGTTTGGTAGGTTTTGTCCTTCAAATTCCAGGTGAGATTCTGTTTCTCTTTTCCACAAGAACAAACTCTGGCAAAACTGCTTTAATTTCCATACTTTGGGAATAAGTAGAGAAAATCTATTAATCAGATATTTTTTCAGACTTCTGAAATCATGTTGAGTGAGCACAGAGATCAGATCTCCTGTTGTGAGCTGTACCCATGGGACTGTTCATTGCTGCCTGAGCACCCCAGGTCCACTCCACTGGAAGGGAGCATATCTCTGCTCCAGTACCAGCCAACACTTCCTAATGTGTCCTAGTGAAAATCAACTCAAGTAACAACTATTATTTAATTATCAGTTTGACTCATTTTGATGGAACCTAGTTGTTTCCCTAATTTGCCCCATTCAGTGTCTCTGCAAAACTGTATTTATTGAAAAGGAAATGATACAGGAATTCTTGTGTCTAATATTGCAAATAAAGATTCCATCTATTACTAAATACCTTCTTGTTCATTTTTTCTTCTTTCGTCATAATTCTCCTTATCTGCCTCTCTCTTCTTCTTTCCTCTTTTGTTTCTCCTAACCAACTGATCTGTAAGTCTCTTAGGGTGAAAAAGAAAAGGAAAATTACAAAATAGGGCTCAGAAAAAGGGGATGAGAATGGTAAAAAGTAGATAGATAAACTATGCAACTGGGCCAAGTATAACTGGTTTTTCAAAACTTAACTTTTTAGATAATTTATATTCAGATTAGTTTCACAACTATGCTGTTAGCAAGAGGTTGCATTTTACATCAGTTAGATATAATTTTTAAGTTCCTTTCAGAGAGAGGAATCATTTAGTATCTCAGACAAGCAATTAACATTAAAATGTGAATCTTGGTCTGTGCCTTAAATGTATGATCAAAGGTGATCTGAAAGATGATCTGAAACCCGTTAAACACACGACGATATTTAATTTTAATGAACTACATTTCTAGTCTTTAGTGTTTCTTAGTGCCATTTATTCTTAGACACAGAAGTCTGAGGGGCGTTTGGCCTTGACTTCAGATCTTCAGCAATTTCCACTGAAATTTCTGAGAAGAATGTTAGCCAATGTTTTAAAACACAGAGGCCTAAATTTAGACTGTTAAATCTGTATTTAGCCCTGCAATGTGCTGAGCTCTTGGGCTGTGATCCAAGAAAGCACTTATGAGTTCCCATTAACTTGAAAACACTTTCAGGTCTATCATTCACTTTACCAAAAGTACTGAACTCAAATGCTTAAAGTTATGCATGCCCATTAAGTTCGACTGTTGGACTTAGCCTTATACAGTCCCCAGTTCAGGTCAGCTCATACCTAAGACCTTGACTCACTTTATTCTTTGAGACACACATTTTAAAATACGGTCAATATCTGAATACATTTATATTTAATATTCTGTCCTGTTTCTATGTTACTATTATATAATAATAACAACAACAATAATGATAATAATAGTAATAGTGTTTTGCACGCCCAAATCCTGCATGTGGGAAATAACCAACCACCTCTGAAAGGTGGATAAAAGTTGCACTGCAGTGGTTAAGAGTTAGTTTTCCGTGTCTGGGAGGGACAGGATGATGAATAGGAAACACTATAGCAAAGGCATTCAGAAGAACTGTAACACTGAAGACAATGAAATATTGGTATAGATTGTTCGGGGGATCCATCGAACCTTGTTCGTTGGAGGCCTTCAAGAAGTGGCTGAAGCACCTCCAGGAACAATTCCATTCCTGGAGCTATAGTCAGTCTTTCCTTAAGAGACAGGATGTACTAGGCACATTCATAAGGTGCCTTTTAGCTCTGTCCATCTTTTAAGTTTCAACATCAGGCTTGTATTTGGTCTTGCTATGTACTGGCTAGCTTTCTATCCTGATATTTTTACATTTGCCCACTTAGGACCTGTGTCATTATTCAGCTGTGAGCAAGCAGCAGAAGTAAACTAATATTTTTTTGATTGTATAAGTATTTCTAGCCACAGAAATAAAGGATGGCATGTGAAAACTGGCTAGAATAGTTTCCATTCCATTTGTCCATTTCCCAAAGCTATCAGTTGCAGTGAAAGACAACACCAGTTGTGATCTGACAGAAATCCTGATGTTTTCTCTAAAGGCATTTGCAGAAAAAAATACAAAATCAGAATTAGAGGCGTTAGTAGTGGTCATTTGTGAATGTGATAATCTCTAGTTATTGTTCAGTGCTGTAAGAAATACAACCTCCATGTGCAGCAAACCCACTTCTAAAAGTGCCCCCATATGCCCACCACAAGATCCCTCCTGTTCTGTGCTGTGTCTCAGTTGTGCCAAATGCCAAGCTGATGGTGTGACTGTATCCTCAACAAGGTAGAGAAACCCTCATGGAGGAGAGACAGGGCTGGAGAAGCATTGTCTTCTTCCATTTCAACCCATTTTTCCCAACTGATTACTGCTCTCATTTACAAGGCAAAATCAACCAGCTATAAATAAAAAAACAAAGTCCTCAATTACTCACTTGTGTTGCCCTTCATAGAATCATGGAATGATTAGGGCTGGAAGAGACCTTAAATATCACCTAGGTTCAGCTCTCCTGCCAAGGTCAGGGACATCTTCCACTAGACCAGGCTGGTCAGAGCCCCATTCAATCTGGCCATGAGCACTTCCAGGGACTAGGCATCCACAGCTTCCCTGGGCAACGTGTTCCAGTGCTGCACCACTCCCATTGTAAAGAATTTTTTCCTAATATCTAATCTAAAGCTTTTAATTTGAACCCATTCTCTGTTGTCCTGTCACTACATGCTCTTGTAAAGAGCATTGCCACATCTTTCCTGTAAGTTCTCTTCAGGTACTGGAAGGCTGCAATTAGGTTGCCCTGAAGCTTTCTTTTTTCCAGGCAGAACAATCCCAGTTCTCTCAGCCATTCACCTCAGGGAATTTGTAATATCCAGCTGAAACAAAGCTCACTGTTAGTTGTAACAAGGCACAATATGTGCATGCGAGATACACTTTGATCGATTGCTACACAACCCTTAGCTTGGGGCACTTTTTAACTGCCAAAATCAACTTTCTCACTGGGAAATGTATCATGAGGGAGTTTGAAAATAGGATTCAGAACAGGCTGGAAGGGTCCAGTTAAAATCTGAACTTCCCCAGTGGGGAGATCTTGACTTTTCAAAGAAGGAAATGATAATATGGAGGAATGCTTGGGCTGAAATTTTGATTTGAAATTGCTTCTGTTGAAAACCAAACACCCCCCCCAAACTCCCAACAACAACAACAAAAAACAAACAACAGAACCCCAAAATAAAACCCCACAACAAAACACCACAACAAACCAACCAAACAAAAAAATCCCACCCTGCTTAGTTTGTTACTACAAGAAATTGCAAGAAATGTTTGGTGCTTGACTAAAAGGTCTCTAAATGTCAGAGTTATAGATAAAACCCCAAAACAGCATCCTGAAAATTCAGAAATAGGAGAGACATTCTGTTTTTTCAAATTTCTTTTCCTTTCAGCATCCAGTTTTATCTCCATTCTGGAACACTTATAAATTTAAATAGTTGGGTAATCCTAAAGATGTGTGCCTGTGGGTAAAAACAGACTCCATCTTCAAGTCACTCTTCCTCCAAATAATTTCTGAGATACAGATCAGCACCTTAATTGCGTATTTATTGTTAAACATTTCCTTATGCCTGAATTCTGGGAACAAAACATAATTCCCAAAAGACTTCAATAGTTGCACTTAGTGTATCAGGAAAAAATGAACAGGATCATGCCAACCTTTAATTTTTGCACACACAATAAAAAAATCACCATTAGCCACAACAATTAGGCATGAAGAGAAAAGAATTCTGTAGACTTGAAATACTGTCAAGGGATCAGTGAATTTTTTTTTTTAATCAAAACTTGAAATTTGCAACAAGTACTCATGCCCAAGCATGTTCATCTCCGAGCAGGGAGATAACAGTGACATACTAACCCTGTCTGCTGTGGAATTGCACTCCTGCAGAAATCCAGGGAGGCAAAGCACAGCACTAGTGCCAATGGCACATCCAGACATAGTTGGAATTTTCCTAGAGAGTGCAGGGGGGCTGTTTTTCTTTCCCTCCACACACATTATGTAGCTATTGAACTCTGCAAGACTTGCAAAGAACACACTTTATATTATCTTTTCATTTCCATGGCATCTGTACATTTAAAGCTTCATGCCTCATTGTGTCTGCATGTGATCATCTTGTACATGTATTTAAATTGCTTCTCTTGCCTCTGATCTTGAGAGACAAAAGCAACATTGAATTCTTTTTCCATTATATATTTTTACAAAAGAACTACTGTAAAAATTAATCAAAGATATGCTGCTTTTTATTGTTATTTTTTTAATTTTGGGGGTTACTTTTCCTCATATTGCAGTGGTTTTGAAATTGAAACGTTGCACTGCTGAGAAAGTGCCATGAAAATATAACCCACTACATTCCAGGAAAATAAATAAGCAAGGCCACCCAAATTTTCAATTAGTGCTAGTGCAGTATGCAGGAAATGGCTGGAGAACCGTCAAAGGCAGCCTTAGGCTGGGTCGTGGATACGGAACAGTGACAGGAAGGTTTGAAGCAGGAATACAGGCTCAGTGTGAAGATGGCTCTTCTCCAAGGAAAACTGCATACTAATAGGTTAATACTGATTTCCTGAAACATACAGCCTGGGTATTACATGCTGGAATTTACATTCTGACAAAGGCAATTGCTGAGCCTCAAGACTTTGCTTTTCTGGTGATGAAATAACACTAGAAAGTTCAAACTGCATTATATATTTCATGTTTTAAGCTTATTAAACATTCAAAGTACAAACTGTGCACATATTTTTAAGCCACCTGAAATAGCAACAGCCTCACTAGTTTGGGAAACTAGTATGAGAAACATTACATTTCAACAGGTCAAGTTTGTTTGGAGTAATCCCAGCAACAGACACCGACCAAGGTGGAGTGATGCCACTTTTAGAATAAACCTGCCTGGAATCCAGAATTACCATCCAATCAAGCAGATACACACAGTATCAGGAATCAAACACTTTTCCTTTAGCACAGCCTTTGTAGACGAAGTGGTATTTGGAAGGTATCTGAGTTGGACAAAGCACTTCAGAAAATAAAGAACTGAAAATCACAAATGAAGACACTACCTCTCTTTCTACAAGTCAGAGGAAGGGCTCCCATTGATGGCAGAAAATGCTGTGCCAGAAAATGCTGTACGTTCATCCTGAACGTAAGTGCCTAAAACAAGAACAAAATTAATAAAGCAGAGAAACTTAATGAGAAAGACCAGTCCAGCTAAAGAATCCAGCCAACCTTTCCCTACAAGTGTCCTCCTGTTTCACTCTGTCCAACTGATGTTGCAAGTGTCAGCTGAGGGTGGCACTGCAGCATCACAGGAGACCCTCAGCCAGACCCATGTTCTACCTCTGCTGTCTTTATAGAGGGTGGCTGGCACAGGAGCACAAAAAATACGAGTGGGGAAGAGATGGTGGGTTTTTCACTGGCATCTGTGGGGCCTAGGTTTTTCTGTTTACCCATCTTAATTCCAGCAGGTATGTTTTTACCATTATACTAGTGCAGGCATGATCCCATGTCACAGCAAGCAGCCAGCAGTGCCCACATGTGGTGCCCTGACCCCGGGCACCCACTTAACTCACAGGCTGTGCCTCTAGTGGTTGATCATTTTTATTTATGAGGTACACACCATTTTCATTGTCTTCCACTACTCAGAGGGCTGGAAGCCATCCTGCAAGTCTTTTTAACAGTTTTAATTGCAATAAAGTCACTGGGAAATCTGCCCATATAGAGCCTGGAAAAACTGGGCCACAAAAAGAGACCCATTATAATTATTTGCAGTAGGAGGCAGAAACAATCCCTTTTCAGTCCCTGCCTCTCCCTAGGAAATGTTCTGTGGGATTGAATTTGCTGAAAACTGCTTGGGGTCCATTGAGTGATGCACTTTCCACTTCTCAGGGAAGCTGTTTTAAATAAGCTGTATAAAAATTTTAATCAGCACATAGTATTTTAGGTTCTGAGTACCCTCCCCACCCTGGAACCTTTTTAGTTTAAAGTCAGTAATCGTGTTAGTTGCTTATGAAAGAGAAATTAACAGAGCAAGAGAGGAAGTGGAGGGAATTTGGGGAGTTTGCATTTGTGTTCACACATAATGATACATTGTTTGGTCGTATGTGATAATTATTTAATCAAATGGAATTTGCCCTGTGGTGCTTTACATGACACTGCTGCCAATCACCCCAAAGCAAATAAATCTTTCAGGTGCTGAAGGGAGCGTTTACTCGCCTGTCTTCTGGAGAGCTGCACGCTGTGAATGCCGAGTGGCACATCGCATACTGCTGAAGCGACCCGTGGGCAGCCGTGCGGAACGGGCAGCAATTCAGGGCAGACTTTATGCATTCTGGGGAGTCTAGACAACTTTTACAGAAACTTGGGTATCTGTGTAAGGCTGGATATATTCTCAATAATTTTCCTGAACAAGATGCTGTGCTGAACAGAGGACACAGATTTTACAGAAAGGTACTTCTTCCCTGTAGGAGAAAGTGCCTCATTTTTTTCCACATGAACACTCAACCCACGATAAATGTTTATAAAGTTCCCCTTCACCGAGTTTCTTAACTGCTGAAGAATAAATATTTAAAGAATCACAAATGCCATAATCAAAACCACGTAAGATGCTACAAGAGTGTTCCCTTTTGTATGAAAAAACAAAGGAGCTCAAGCTTTCAGAAAACTTCATTGCCTCGTTTGAAAACTGATACAGTGTATGATACAGCATGTATTATATTTGTGCAGTATTTTTATAACAATACCTTAAATGCCATTGGCTTAATTCTTACCATATTACTATAACAAATCTATGGAAGCTCTGCAGAAGACCAGTGGAGAGGAGGCTTGGGGGTTGCATCTTTAGCCTCCGTGTGGTGAAGTCCTGGGGATGAGACCCGTGTTTGAGATTAAGGACATGCCTAAGTGCCTTGCTGGGTGGGAACTTGCAGGACTGAGCCCTTTGCTGGCACTCAGGACAGAGCCTGTCAACACTGAACAGATTTCTTATGTGGAACAAGTTATTATTAATAAAAATAAATTTTGAAAAACCCCAAAACCCCCCACAAAAACCCAAAAAACATATTTCCTAATTGTAAGAGGTAAGTAACACCTGTAACACCCTGAGAGGAAGGGTGAGCATCTGATGGAATCTACCAGCTGATTTCAGAAATGTAATTATATACATAAAGTTGAACAACAAGACTTTTAGTTCAGTCATTTGGGCAAAAATCCTGGTTCCATAGAACAAAATGGGATAAATTTCCATTTTTGACATGGGGCCAGCATTTTACGCATCCCTTTTACGTGGCACGGGCTGATTTGGAGCCTTCTTCTGACTCCAAATTTGACTCTAATATTAAGTTAAATGGCAATTTCCTATGACCAGTGACCAAATTATCCAATAAGGTCTGCTTAATACAATCAAAATAAAAAAGGTGGAAGTCATGTTATTTTAATGCAACTGAATTACAGGTTTGTTTCCTGAATTTTAATCAAATGGGCCAGAATGATCAAGTAAGTCATCCAAAAATTTACACTAATTTAGAGATATTTTGAACACCACCACACACCTTTGCCCAGGTAGAATGTTCTTAATTCTATGTCTTCATCCCTTTTTTCCTGTCCTGTAAGTATTGGGGGGGTGGGGGGGGGGGAGAA
>VWZV01017171.1:942670-989083 GCA_013397155.1 Irena cyanogastra | reverse complement strand
CATCCTAGCTCAAGAGAAATTAAATTTGGCTCTTTATTACTTAAATATTTGAAAAAAATAAATATTTAATATTTGAATATAATGATGTATTGCAATAACTTAATAATGAAACTCCCACTGGTGTTTTACATTAAATCTGGTTAATTTTCTCCCAGATTTCTATTCAGCTCTGCTGGCATGATGCAGAGGGATTTTAAGTCTAAAGAAATCAGAAAAAAAAAAAAGGATTAGCAATTGCTACAGTAAAACTAAAAAGTAAGAAGAACTTATTTTTAAGTTCTAATGCTATGTCAAGACTGGTAAATAAATCAGATCCATGGAATATTCCTGGCCTGAAGGCCAGTCTGACTGCATCTGCAGTATTTGGCCTTGATCCTTTCTACTGCCCCACCTTCGTCCTTTGCACTGTGCAATGGTGTCCCTAAGATATAGACACAGTTTTAGAGGGCTTTTTTTGGTTTCTTTTTTTTTCATCCAGTATGCCTGAAATAATGTGCAGGCCCACCAGAATGTTGGTTTGATCATGAGAGATGTTTCATGAGCACAGAGAGATGTTGGAGGGTGCAGAGTTTGCTGAACCTCTTGCCTCTGTTCTGGCAAGAGACATTAAATGTGGCTCAGGCTTTCCTGTATTCCCTATTGAAACTGATTTCTGCTCCCTGCTTTTCCCAGTGCCAGGAGTAAGTATTGCCTTAGACAGCACCACACAGCACCATACAGGTCAAAACAACCAGGGAACATGCTCAAAGTTAGGCAGCACGGATGCTCAGAAGTCGGTGCCCACACACACTCCCTGGACAAATTTTATTTAGCAACAGAAACAAAGCCCAAGTGTTTAAAGGAGCTTTACCACACCCACAAGAACTGTAGGTTGTGATAAAGGTCAAAATTCCATTTATGGAAGCACACTTGGCTTTTTCAGCAATCTTGTTAGAGTTATAGCCCAGCTCTAAGGAACACACAACCAGCTGTGTGTGAGGGAAGCCCATGTGCTCTGGGGTGAGGAGAAGGAAAGGGCCACCCATCCAGGACACCTTCCTGGCATTGTCCTGCTCTGCTCCAACACAGCTTCTGCCACAACACCTTCACCTGTAAATTCAGGTGATGATCCTTTCTAAGGGATTGGAGAACGGGTTGGGACTGTTTCATGATGCAAAGAACAATATGATAAAAAAGGAGGCACTAGCAGTTCTGAACATTAAAATGGTATTTTTTTTATCAGTGATACAATTAAAATAGATTGCAATTTGCTTTCTGCAAGAGCTGTAACTAGGATTCTATTTGCTTTTGTATGGAGCAACATTTTATCTCTTGAGGAAGGGGAGAGAAGGTGCATTTTCCATTTTTATATGCATATATCTGTATCTATCATGTAACATTCACACTTTGTTTCTTTTTTGAATATCAGGTGAGTCAGTAATGCCTCATCTAAAAAGGCATTCTTTGCTTTTTGTTAGACTTATTTAGTGTGAAAGTGCCTGCATAGTCACCAATTGGTGTTTAAACATCAGAGGAAAGGCTTAAAATCTCTAGTAGGAAGAGAGACCAACGGAAGAAAACTATCCAGGGCCATCCTCAGCACTGATTCTGACTGTGTGACTTAAAGCATATCACACTGGTTAACTGTTTTGAAAGGTATTTAAACTTATAGCTCCAATCAAAGCAGTAATATCAAAATAAATTCTTAAAATAGGAAAAAATTAAGACTTTCACTCAACTAAACGTGGATCTTAAATCCAGATATGAGTCCTAAAACGTCTTGATTTTTTTCCATATTAACTGAGGTTAGTATGAGTTATGCTACTGTAAACAAAGGAAGATTTTCACAAAAAATTTCTGTATGTTGTGGTTGCCTCCACAGTTATTCCCTAAAATTAGGGGTAATTCCTCACAATAAATAACACTTATAAAGTAATAGAAAGGCAGAAGCTTCTTAAAATAAGCCAGAGGTGAATTCTATGGACTACTGTTAAAGTATAATGGTAGGAATCCTTTGTTCCATTCACAATATATCTTTTCAGCTTAAAACTGAATAATGAAAGAACTATTTTATTGAAAAAATGTAACACTCAAAGCAGACCTGGTACATTTTCACTGTGGTCAGAAAACGGTCTACAGGATAAATTGGCTAAAAGTATGTCTTTGGCTCCTATTATATCTTTTCTCTTAGTTTAGAAATATATTTTGTTCCAATCATTTATAAATAAGTTTGTCTTGTCAGATATTTAAGTTTTTTTCCGAGAAGTCTGAGGTGTGGTTCCACAATTTTATCCCCCTAAACTGAAGGGAGCTGAAGAGAGGTACAACAATTTTCTCCTGGATGTGGACTAGGAAGCACCTCCTGTGTAATTCCCTTGTCTGTCTCTCTGAAGTGGTTTGACCATCACATTTTCTGGGGCTCTAAATGCTGGACTGCCTGAGCTCTTTCCATGGAAGGTCTAAGGTCTACGGAGGCACCATAAGTGTTGCAAAATACACCTTCTGGGAGCTTCCACCACAATGCAGTTAGGGGGATTCAGACACACCACTTCTGATGGTCGAGTGGGAGGAAAGAGGACCTGAAGACTTGTGAAGTCAGAACAAGCTGCTGCAGGCAAAGTCATTCCCTCTTTCTACCTCAGTGGTCTGTAGTTTCTCAGAGAAACTTCCTCCACCCCACGAGCTGAAACATGAACCATACTTGGCTCTTTGGGCAGTCTCAGTGCCGCGTTTGGTAAAACTTTCTGGGACCCTGAACACTTAGGTTGCCCCTTGGTGCACCTCCAGCATACTTGGCCAACTTACAAGCAGGTGGAGGCAGACACACACAGCAACTGCTGGGATACGCCCAGTTCTAGCCCATTTCCCATCCCAGACTGCCCCAGCTGTTGAGGGGCTGTTGAGAGTGAGCCTCACACATCGCTTTCTTCCCAGCTACCTCCCTCCAGCAGGTTTATCCATAATGATCGGGGCTTTCTTCAAAGAAAGTGTTGCCAAAGCCCTTTCCACCATCCAAACAGCTCATCAGATAATGTCTGACTCATAACATATCCAACCCATTAATTTTGCTTTTAAGTGGTGTGACCATCTCTAAGAGTACACTGACTTCTCTTTCTCACAGTTCAATGGTAAGACAACCTAATAGGGCTATATTTTCAAAATGTAACTTTGGTATTTTATTTAAAAGAACAACACAAAGTCTTCTAGCTGTTCAAACTTGTTGTCTTTCATGCATAGGCATCTCTAATCCTCCTGTTACGAATGACCAAACAGGAGAACTAGATTCAAATTCTCTCTAACTCTTGCTATCTTTAATTTCTCCCCTTAAAAACTTGAGAGACAACATTTTTACTGTCCCTTTTCAGGTGGAAGATAATGCAGGTCTCAAAATATCTTGGCAGGATCAGGGGTCATACATGTACGAAGTTCGCCAAGAAATACGTAGCAGAATATATTCTGACAATACAGTGAGATGTTTTTGAAACTTTGTTGAGCTAAGCCAGAAAAAAAACCCCAATCTCATTTCATGACTCTGTGTCACAGGACAGCTGTTCCAAAATCTCTTGGCCTTTAACATCCTATTTTGTTCAGGAACAACATCCATATTTCATTAACTCTTATTTGTCATTTACATCGCCTGCACATTAGGATACACTGTACATCTCAAAATATTTCTTTTTTGACAGGCAGCTCATTTATGGCATTATGATACTGACAGTGTGGCACATTTCATGGCACATTTTTTCAACACTTAGACATAAGTAATATTTAAAACATCTATTTTGCTGTTATTGAATCTTCTCAGTCCAGAAGATTGAATTACCAGAGAATTCATGTTTACAAGTCTGACTTTCTACAACCACATTTTAAACAATGTTAGTTTTATTTATTTCTGCATACATTTCTGAATGTTGCCCTGTGTAACTCAAATTCTGATCAAGAGACCCAAACTTTTAATATGAGCATTTACTAACATTCTTTAGTAGCCAAATCCATCATTTTTGACAACTTTTAGAATGATTTACTTCAGGGAGCACTGCAAAATTACATGCAGAATAATATGCTGGTTTTTAATTTCAGAACCCTTAATTTCAGAGTTTTACTGAGGTTTCTGGTTCTCTGTTTTACAAAATTTACAATAGTGATAATACTAAAATCTTTTAAAATTCCCTAGTTACATTCAGATTTTTACCAGTTTACAAAAAGTTCATCAGAGTGAAATGTGAGCTTTTAAGAAAGTACTTCAAAGGAATAAAATAAAATACATTCTGGCTGGCCATTGTTATCCAGATAACAAAGAAACTAATTCATTGTTTGGAAAGGCCAGTGAGTAAAAATTTCTGGGGGAGATCAAGTACTTAATACAACACATGATCTGTATCAGCTTTAATTTGTAGGAAACATATAATGAATCCAAAATAATTTTAAAGCAAATATATTAGAAAGCTCATGGAGATTGTCAAAAGACATTTTTTTATGAAAGACTGCATAGCTACTCTTCCAAACATCACATGAAATATATTCCTACTTCAGGCACACAAAAAATTGGAAGTAAAAATGTTCTTTATGGAACAAAACACAATAAATTCGGTAAAGACCTACAGACTGCCACTTGAGGAAAAAATTAGTACAGAGGTTGCAGTTTTATTGTTAGTTTGCATAGAGCTGCATTTTACTCAAGACAAAATTTGACTTTCTGCAATGAGGGAGAACTAAAACAAAAGCAGCCCATTTAATGTGCACACTAACGGCATCCACAGAAGAGAAGAGGAAAGATTGAGGACTAAGGAAAGAGCACTCTGCCAGATGTGTGGCACTTGGAGAGATTGCACTGTTCTTGGGGAGGGGGTGACACCTCTGCCAGCTTTTGCTTTGAAGAGTTGACTAGGACAGACCTCTGCTAAGAGCCCTCAAATGTCCCCTCAGAAACCTGCCCTCGCCCTTCCAGGTGGGGCAGGTGCCTCCTATGCCCTTTGTGTTTGCCTTCCCCACCTGTGGAAGAGGCAGATGTGATGGTGCCTCTGTTTTCTCAGCTCAGAGTTAGTCATGCCCGGCCATGTCTCTGGGCAATCAGCATTTTTACCTCCTCTTAGGCTTCAAGCTGTTCTGGGTGGAATCAGAATTAAGGAAAACTGGTGGAACTGGGGCAAGTGCCCTGCTTCCTAACAGGAAGACAAATGCTGCCAAACAATAGCACCCACGCATAGAAGTCCCTGGGCAGAATTGCTACCAACCAGATCAGCCAACCTTTGCTGTAGAGGGAAATCTGAATCATCTTTCCAGTTTCTAAGTTTATAGAGGAAATGGGAAATTACTCTAACTGAGATGTGGAAAATTTGAAGCTCTAACTTCGAAAAAATGCCAGCCAACCCAAGAAGCACCAAGGAAGCTAATAGCAACAAGCTGGTGCACAAAACATAAATGCAGCAATTTCAAATAGAAAACACTAACAAATTCAAGTTAGTACAATTAGAATCACCACCAGCAAACAATATTGATATGTCACAGCTTTTTCCACATGACAGCATTGTGTGTTTGGCTAAAACTTTAATTGCTCGCATATGAGGAAACTCAAAGTAAGGATGACTGACATAATGAAATCTGCAGAATCCTTTCAAGAGATGCCAAATGGATCAATGTCATAAGAAGGGATTGATTTAGACAACAAGATTAACACCCGGAATGATGAAGCACTGTATTTCATATCCAAATAAAGAAATGGAAGATTTAGTAAAGCAAATAACTGGAGAAATTGACACTTACTGACCAAGTTAACATATACAAGCAAAGATAATTGATACAAGCAAAATTTGATACTAAGATTCAATTTGCCAATTAAAGAAATGCAGCACAGACCTCATTGTCAAACTAGGACACCTTCTCTTATTGCTCTTGTTTGGCTTTGCCATCCATGTCACTATTAAGATGAAGTGCAGATGAACACAACACAAGTATCACATGATTTGACATTACCCCAGGAGACTCACAGAAACAGTGAGTATAATAACATTTAGCTCATGTGCTTGACAATTTGGTGTACATGCAAGTACAGATGAAGATTTTGGCCAGGGTTGCAAAAAAGAATCAAACGTATATTTGGAAAAGAAATTATCTGCTACAAGCATCACACACCTCACCCTTAAAGAAGAATCCTCACAGACCTCAACTCCAGCTTAAGTCTAAATGCATCAATCTGGAAATATTGAAGGGATCTTAAAATATGTAAGGAATTTTGGTGTCACAACAGGCAGCAACTACATATACTGGAGTAAACTGCATTTGTTCATCAAAAGTCTGTATCTTAAGAACTAAACTACAGATTTTCAACTTGATTAGCAGTTCCATTTGGATATATGGAAGTGAAGGCTGGAAAGGCATCAGAGATAAAAACAGGTGTCTGTATACTTCTGAAAGCAAATAGACACTTAAGGGAACAAAGCCATGGCAAGCATAAGAATGAATCTGTTGGCTTAACAACCAAAAGTTATTCAGAAGAGTAGGAGGAAATTTATAAAATATGCATTAAGAATGAATATAGAACATCTTCTAAGAGAGGGATATACAGGGGATCATGGCCAAAAATCATTACTCAACACAAGGAAAATTCATGGGGCTTCATAACAGAAAGGACAGAGAGCAGCCAGAAACAGACTGGACTGGCAGGGACCATGCTCATGCCTGTAGCACATCTAAAAAGAAAGGTTCACCTGTGATGCAGACTTCGATGAACTCCAACTAGACTCTATTAATTAAAAAATGCTTGCTGGTACATTTGTTTCTAAATGAGAGGAGGATTAAAAGGGCTTTGACAGCGCAGTGGCTGTAATTGTGGTTCTTATGGCTTTACTGACCAGTGCTGTTCACTCCTTCCTCTATGTTAATTCACAGCCGGGAGCAACTGCAGGTACCAACACCTCCAGTCACCAAGAACTGCAGCTCCCCCCTTCGTCCAGCCCTTTACGTGTAGCTCTTGCCTGTGCTGTTCCCATCTCAACTATCATACCCACAGCCAGGAGTAGGTGGTGGAAAAACCCATCTTTGCTCCCTTCCCCAGAAGAAATGGGAAATTTCCCAGGCTGTGCTTCCTTATGAACAGGGCACTGCTGCCCAGGGGTGTACTAAGTTTATGAATTTGGCCTCAGCATCTGTCTAACCTCACCATAAAATGGCAGTGTGATTACATAAAACATATCCTGGAGTTGCCCAAGGCAACACAAATGACAAACCTACTCTAGTCTTCCCATTTGGAAGAGTGTGATTGCATCAAATGAAGCAATTTGATAGTCTAACTAATTTCTAAAATTACGCCTGGAGACTGGATTTTTGAGTGACTACTCCCTCATTTGCATGAAAATTCAGGATAACCAAAAGAAAATGAGGTTGTAAAACATGCTAACAGTTCAGTTCATCCCTAAGAGAGAAACTTGCCAGTATGATTGCAAAAGAATAACCTGCCATAATTTGTCTTTCGAGGATCTACACCCTTGTTATGATCTGAAAAGTAAGGCAACCAAGACAAAACTAAGGCATTTGTCAGTTTGAAAGGGCTCCCCCTTAATACAATCAAGAAAAAGTCTCTCTGTGGGTACCTTTCAGATTCCTGCCCATGTTCTTCACATGCTAACCTGAGATTATCACTTGTACACTTATATGTTGAGGGATCAAGTAAATAGGTCTACTATCTTATTTTTACTGGGACTGACCTCCAAACAGAACAGGAAATCTCTTTGTAAGCAAATTCCCATAACTAGTCCCCTTGCTGTTTAGTCTGCATTGGATTAAGCAGTGACTTGCTTGCTTCTTTGATTGGCAACTATAGTACTATAAAAACAAATGTACAGAGCAAATCTCACCAGAAAAGCCTCCCAATCTGCAGACTCTTTCAGCTTTATTTGGACTGAAATTTGATGATAGCTCCACTAGACAGGAAACATTCACCCCTCCTTTCTAATGTGGCACTACCAGGAGGACACATTTTCTCACAGACCAAGTAGCAGAGCTGAGAGCAGGGGAGAGAGCAGGAGCACCAGAGACTTCCTATAATACGTGTCTCAAATTCAAGCTGTTGTAAGACAGAAGCTGACAACACTACTTATTTAACCTGCATTTAATTCTTTAATTGAGCAAAAACATGGTTTACACCACGCTTGAAATTGGGTGAGATGTGGAGAAAGCAAAGCAAAAGCATCCCAGGCATTTTAAGCCCGTCACATGGCAGAAGTTGGAAGAAGTAGACACTTGAACAGCAAACCCTTTTTTTTGGTCTTCTCACTGGGTATAACACACTGCTTGTTAATAATGCTTTGCAATTCTATATCACCTGGAAGCCCCTCCAGGTGGTTAGGACTCTGCCTTTGGTGCTGTAAGAATTCACAGATATGCAGAAGGTCTCAGTATGTACAGCTCAATATGTACAGCATTCAACACTGACAGAAAATCTTAAGATAAACATACATGAGACAGGAAAGGAGTTGGGGCACTATCCTGCTGTTCTGTAGTGTATCTACCAAGTTGTGATATTTATATGAAGTGACCACATATTGAAAAGTCAAAGAAATTAAATATTTATTTTTGAGACCAAATAAGAGATGTCAGATAGTTGAACTAGCACTAAACAAAGGAGCCACCAGCAGGTGTGAAGTGCAAGCCCTTCTTACATTTGCACCACGTGCGTTTGACACCGCTCTCAAAGTCAAACCTCACCAGCCACCCCAGCCAACTGCCCCAGTTCCTCAGAATCCTACAACAACCTGAGCTGGAAGGGACCCATGAGGATCACTGAAGTCCAGCTCCTGGCCCTGCACAGGACACCCCAAGAGTCACACCGTGTGCCTGAGAGCACTGTCCAAATCCATCTTGAACTCTGTCAGGCTTGGTGCTGTGACCACTGCCCTGGGAAGCCTGTTCCAGATCAAACACCCTCTGGTCCAAACATAACCTCTGCTACCTATTTAACATTGGGCTGTCTGTTGGAAAGTTGTGGATTCACCTCCTACTGCTACCAGTACAACCATGGTCAAAGAATACATCCAAGAACTGAGGCAAGTGTGCGTGTGCGTGCGTGTGTGTGTGTGTGTGTGTGTGTGGACAATTCATCCAAGTCTGGATGGCCGCAGAAAAAATTTCTTCTGCTGTTTCTTCACCAAAATAAAAGATGGATCAGTGACAGGTTTGAAATTATGTAGCCACCTACCTGTGCACAAGAACTTGAATCCAAAAGAGTCCTAGCACTTTGAGAAAGGCAAATCACAGCTCCATACCTGAGTCATTTGCACTCCATCTGGGCCTGTTAAATGCCGGTGCCCAGCTATACCCAGGCTGAGGTCTCCTTCCTGAAAGCCCAACAGGAAGGACACAAATAAAACTTCTGTGAGATTCTCTAGCTTTTTTTAACTGAAGAAGCTGAGGTGGCCACTTACTGTGAAGCAGGGAGGTGCTAAATCCAGGAAACACCAGGAAAGCCATGAGCTCGTCCTTTTCCCTTCTAACCCCAACTATATTCTGACTTTTTATCCTACTTTCCTTCTATCGACTCTCCTGCCTGCTCCATTTGGCATTTGCTTTATTGTTGAACTCCAAGATCTCATTTGACAGGGTAAAAAGCAGGAAAGGGTAAACGCCTCCATCCCATTCACCTGATTCATATTACTCCTGAGCACATTTCCACACCTGCTTTCATACGATTAATCTGAAAGCAGTTGAAAAGACACTAGAAGAAGTATCTTGCTGGCAAAAAAGTAGCTGTCCCATGTTGGTCTGCACCTTCCTTTGATGTAGGGTACCCACACTAGCCACTCCTAGTGAACTCCTGTGCAAGATGGCCACAGGCTGATTTTGCAGATCAGCCACTGAACTTCTTCTCTGAAAAAGAAGGAAAAAAGGGTTAGGCTTCTTAGTTAGTTTTCTGGGATGCCTGAAGAAAACCTTTCCTGGAGCTGGCACCAGCTCATCCCCACCAGCAGGGCTGCTCACAAGGCTTTCTCCCAGCCAGCTCTGGGGGTGGCTGGATCCCTTCATGGGATGATATAACTCACTAAACCTGCAGAATGCTACAGCTGCCAAGGGTGTAGGGGGGAACCTTTCTGGCATTTTAGGAAGTTGAATTGCCTCAGCAGAGGCCAGTGATGCCAGAACTGCCACAGGAGAGGTCAGGGCTCATGACTGTGGGGTGAGGGAGAAGGGCCTCCCCCTTCTTGGTAGCAGGGATGGCTGGTTTGGCCATCTGGAAGCACAGCCTGAGACTCCTACCAAATGGCTGGATCACCAGGCTGGAGGCAGAAAGCTACAGTGCTCCCAGGCCCTTCCTGCTGAAGCTGGCACTGTGCCTGGCACCCTAGGGTGTTAACTGAGACAGGGAAACAGAACTTCTGGCTGGACAGCAGGGCACAGGGACACTTGCCAGCTGGGGCAGAGCTCCAGGGATGTCCCTCACACAGCCAAGAGAGGCAGGTCTGCACCCTGCAAAAGAGCATCAGCCTCATCTGGGGAAACCCTCATGATGCCCTAGACAGATAACAATCCTTGCCTTTAGCTTGGAGCACAGCAATAAGGGGGAGTGTCCCCTCTCTGGCAGAGAAAGGACCTGATGTCAGGTGTCCTGTCACTGTGGAGAGTTTAGACTGAGGTTAAACTGCTATTTCCAGCAGCTGCACTACTTTTGGGGTTGTGTATTTTTTGGGGGGGCTTTTTGGGGTCAAGGGACTATTGAGGCTTCTCAAAGGATATTTGTCAGAACTCTCACTGGTGGATGCCATCAGGGGTTAAACATGAGCTGAGTATCTACTTACTGAGCTCAGGAAGGGAAGAGAAGAAAAAAAAAAAAGAAGAAAGAAAAAACAGAGGCAGTCTCAGGCATGCCCAGGAGCAGACCTTTGGGCACCTCAGGAATTTTACTGGCAGGAACATAGGCACTTGCAGACTTCAGACGCCTCTAGGGTTAGGCAGTAGCTGAACAGGGGTTTTGAGGATCTAAATATTGGCCACAAATGCCTGCAAGGCAGTTAGGCAGAGCTTACATGCCTAAACCTTTTTTGTGGCTCTAGCCCTAAACTAATATTATGGAAAATACCAGCAATTATTAGGGACTTCTTATCAGATTGGATACATACTTCCTTTGCATAACTTTACCGTGGCCTCATTTATGTGGTGCTTGGAGAGGATGAATACCTGTTCTGCATGAGTAATTACGCCAAGGGCTCGTGTGAGGGAGGCAGTTTATGACCGCTGTGTAAGGCCAGCTACGTTTACCTACACAGCTCCAGCACTCCAGCTAAAAATTGGTTTTACCACTAAATCTCCCTTGTTGCTTCATTTGCCTGCAAACAGATTGCAAACAGATCCCAGAATATGCAGTTGCACTGAGATGATTGATGCCAAGATGCTGCAGTGAAAAGGAAGTATTCTTTTAAGTGTTATCGCATCCACGAGCATAAGCAAAGCCATGTCACGTGACAAAATGTAAATAGAGCATTTCTTAGAAAAGCCATTTATTTGCCTCCGTGATTTATTATTCAATGACATGTAGGCTATTTTTTCTTTGTTACTGGCACTCATGTTCATAATAACAAGGTACTTGACTTGAAGGTATTTGGCCAACCTTTCCAAAGTGCTATGTAAGCAGTAATCAGAGAGAGCTAGGTTCGTGAGTCAACAAATTGCTCTCCCATGCTGATCAAACAGTCTTGGCATCTCTATTAAAAAAAAAAAACAAAAGCAGATTTTGGGCTGGCTTACCCAGTTTTCTCTCTAAAATTATTTATTGTATTTGCATTTGGCAGAGTTCAGGCTTAAAATAACCAAAAGTGACAGTTGTTTTATTAATAAAATTTTACATGTGATTTTCATTTACGTTTAGAAGAATAAATGAGACAGCAAGTTAGCCTCCAAAGCTTTTGTTGCCATAAATTGGGTTTCATTTGCTCAACCTAAAGGCAAATGATTCTCTCATTTTACACCATGCCTCCACAGCCTGCAGGAGAAAGCAGTCTAATACTTGGGTCAAAGCTAGTCAGATTAGTAGAGCTGAGGTTTATTGTGAAAAGCTTATATTCCAGCCTACACCAGGTTATTACTACTAAAGCAAGTAACAATCAGACAGCACAAGCTGCAGGCTTTACCAGGAGGAGGAACTCAAATCTAAATGGGATTTTTACTCGATTTCCATCATATACGCTCACAAACCCAGGTTCTGAATCCAAAACACATATTCCCATGCTCAACATTGCTACTTCACTGTGTAAATGAATATTTTTTTTAAAAATCTTTATTTGTGAATCATCTCACTGCTTCCGTGTGCAAAGTGAGTAGAGCTGTGTGAATAATTACATTTATTTTCACTATGACTGCTGAATTCAAAATATTTTGGAAGCTTGCATTAAACAGATGCAACTTCCCTTTCTCCCCCTGCTCTTAATTTTTTCCATGAATTGAAAAGAGGAGAGCCTCATGTGCACTGAAAAATTCCCTCTGACCCCCAAAATGAAACACTTTGTTTTTGGACACACATAGTAAAAGCAAAGGAAATTAAAAGGCTAAATTTCATAAAGGAAGAAAAAGTGCTCTCCCCATTTTGATTCAATAGCCAGTATGCAAGAGACAAATACTTTGGTTCCCTGAGGTCTTTGAAGCTGCCATCTCCATTCCCTGGAGATGCCACTTATCATCCCTCAACTTAAGGGGGACCACCAGGCTGTGGCTTTCCATGCAGCCAGTCTGATGTGCAGCTTCTCTCTGTGCTGCCTGTTTTGTGGTGCCCCAGACACGGAAGCAACTCACAGGGAAATGAGGTGAGGTGTCACCACCTGAACCAGCTGCCTCGAAAGCAGCAGGTTATCCTGCTGCAGACAAGATGCTCCCCCAAGGAGCATCCTCTGCAGGTGGAAGCTCTTCCAAGCACCCTCCTTTTGGCTCTCTTTTGGTCTGTCTATGTAGAAAGCTGTTCCCTGAGGCTGAACCTAGAGTGAGGGAGCCTTTCCCATCAGACTACACAGTTATGCTGCTTTTTAACCAAAGGGTTACTTTAGCATTTGGTTTCTACCAAAGGGCTGTTAAAATATTTTCACTTATTGCAGGACCACAAACATCTGTTAATTATGGGTCTGGGGTTTATTTATTTATTTATTTTAATAGCTAGGTCTTATTGACCTTCACTTAAGCACTTTTGAATATTTTACCCCATATAAAGACTGCTGTGTGGAAAAGTGCTAACAATTACCATCATGGGAGTCTTGGATTCAAAGACAGTTTGCAGACCTCATTAGGCCAAGGAGCTTGCCAGGTTCAGTCTTTTCAGTTCAATGGAAGCAACACATAAGTCCCTTCATGTAGCAAAGCAGCTGCTAGCAATGGAGCCTGCCTGGCATGGGCAGAGAGAGCTAAGCTCACCCAGGGAGACTCCTCAGTCCTGGTACTAGAAGACAGGGAGTCACACTGGAAACAAAGGGAGCTGTGAGAAGAACCCTAAAGAGCAGCAAGATGGCTGGGCTTTTTTGACATAGGGCTGATCAGTGAAGCCCAGTCAAGATCTCTGGCCTATACAAAAGCCTCCTGGTTGTTTCATGTCACAGGAAACATGACTTCTGTATCGTCTCTGTGTAGTTACAGGGATAAATCTTGACCAATGCAGAGCAAGACTGGCAAGGTTTTCCAAGGCCAGCCACTGATGGGCTAGGACACTCAGAGGTCTGCATCCTGCCAGTGAGAATTCTTGTCTCGTATGCTGGAGAAAAGCAGATATTTCAGAAGTTTCAAAAAAGTAAGATAAGCAAAATCAACTCTTCAAAGAGAGGTAAGATGCTTTAGGCATTCAACAGATCGAAAAGCCAGACTCCATATTTGCATACTAAACATGGAGGCAGGAGAATGCCTCGGGTTAGACAACAGTGTTTCTATGCTTTTCAGCTCTGTATGTGAAGGATTGACTACAGGCACTGAACTACATCAGTCTGAGCGAGGCAGATCAATCTTACATTGTCACAAGAATAGGCACAGGGCAAGAGCAGTTTAGAAGCTTTCAGTCTAAAGGAAGTGAGAAGCATAGTGGCATTGGTATTCTATCAGGGAACTCAAAAATAAGAAGGAAATTATCAGATCCACAAAAGAATTGAGGCTTCTGAATACAGCACCATTTAGGCACTTTTCATCTGTGAGGGAAAGCAAAAGATGTGGAGACACATGACAGGTATCCTGATTCCCAGGCCAGTGCTGTCCACAAAGTCCATCCTTCATTCATTGTGTCATTCTCAGCTCAGGATGTTTTCAAGTGAGTATTTTCAAAGGACAAATCCTCTTTCCTCTCTACTTCCAGTGAAGTTACAAAGATGAACTCTCATATTTGCTCAGCACAACCCCTCAAAATCTGTTTGCCCCAAACCACTCCATTATATTAAGGATTCTCCCTGTACTTGTATTCAACCATACATCCTTGCAAGTACTAATCCAGTGTAAAACCCAAAAGCTGCTCAAACACAATTTCCAAGTGTGATCCAAGTGAATACTTCTCTGTGGCATGGCCATTAACAAATTTTACAGAAATAAGAAAATAACACAAGATTTGCTCTGGAACAAAAATGAATGATAAAATCCCTTAGTGAACATTTTTGAGACATTGTTTTCACATTTAATTTACAGCTTCCTAGTGTTTATCTCTTCAGGTGGGATTTTACAAATTAACCACGAGTAGAACACACCCCACTTCATAATTCCCTTATCTTACTTAAATAGGAGACAGATAGCAACTTCTATACATGCTCACACCTTGCTAATAGAAAACAGTGATACAGTGAAAATTTCCTTATCACCCCCAGTTCCCACACAGGTGTTCTTGGTGATAAACTACTGAACGATATAAACAGTGATTTCAGGTAAAAAGTAACAATTAGTCAAAAGGAAAAGAAAAGAAAAGAAAAGAAAACAAACCACAAATTACACCACCTTTCCTGAGTAGGATTTGGAACTGAAAATACTCAAATACATTGACTATAAGTGTGAATTTTTCCAGTGAGGCACATAGTCCCTTGGACTTCCCTTTAGTAATGCTTGCTATCACCTCTCACAACCCATAGGCAACTTCTCTTCCCTTTTGAGATGATCTTGATGGGCAATTCACAGATATGATAAGGAAATGTATGATATTCCCTTCCATGTCAGCCAATGCAGGTTTGTCTCCAGTGGCTGCTATCACCATATTCCTGAACAATAATGGTAGGAGACTTATTCTGGAAGAGAAATTACTGAGAAAGCTCTCTCCACTTTAGTTCTTCTGGGATGGTTCTTTCAGATGCAACAGAGAGCATTTAAGTGTATTTAAACCAGCTAAACTGTGTTGCTGCTGTTGTGCAATGAGTGTATTGAATACCTCAGGTCCACAGAAAATTGTGAAAATTTGTGTTCTACATTGCCTTTGATTATTTTCATTTTTGTATTCCAAATAAAATCTTTGCTTTATAGCCCTTACTAATTCCTTCCAAACAGACCACTAGAGGTCCAAAAATAAAAGAAAATTCACACCTGTTGTTGTAGAAGTGCATGGCCAAGTCTTTGCTCCTGTGAAGGCCACAGCTTTCTGGACAGTGTCACTAGGGATAAATCTGGAAACTTGAGCATGTGATGATGTTTTCAAAATCCATCCTTTCACAGTTTTCTATCATCTGCATTAATTATCCAATAATGGTATCAACTAAGATTAGTAATTCATAAATCCCTTAATAAAATGTAGAAGAATAGAGTATCAGTTTAACAGAAGTAGGAATTCAAACATACATTACATTTCACAATAAATATTCCAAGGTTGTGTCTCGGGTTTTTTCCAGAGCAACACTGACTGTACTCTCTGTCAGGACAGGACTCTGACTTTGCATTTATTGTTCATGTGGCACCCACAGGGTTCAGTGACTGCACTCAGCCAGGCAGACATCACCATGGCTGGACAAGAGTACCAGACTCCTCAGTCTAAAGAACAGCACTGCCCTTCTCTTATCAATTCTCTTTAAAGCTTCTGCCAACTTACAAGAAATAAAAGTACTTTCAAAAAGTGGTGATTTTGTTTTAGGGGAAAAATAATGCTTTTTCTCAGTGGCTTTTGGATTATTTCTATAGAACTAACAGAGTCCTGTTGAGTAGTGAAATCCATCTTACATTTTATATCAGACCTATCAAATTTCTCTGTTATTTCTGCCTCATATGCTTCCTGTAGTGGTTTTATGCCTCAGTTATTCTCCACATATTGGTGTCTACTTCTGAAACTTTGAGTTAGATACCTGGTTAATAACATTGATGGGCTTTTTTGTTTTGTTTGTTTGTTTTCTTTTTCCATTCCTTTTACCAAAGGCCACCCAACAGTTTCAAAAAATAATCCTCAATGTTTTCCATAGGTCAGGTATTGTCTGAGTAGGTTTCTTCTGGCATCTGCAAGAGGTACCAAGTCAATGACAGAGATTTCTAGGCCCAGAATGGGTGAATTACTAATGGAAGGGTCCAGTTTCTCAATAAGAAATGCAGGATGTCACTGCATAGGCACAGCATGCCACTGCACAGCTGAACAGCATCCTTAGCATATCTACTTAGTAAACATTGCTTTCTCAAACCCTCAAGACAGATGGGAGTAGATGGGAATTTAGACCAAAAATGCCACTGGCAGAACATCTATTCCAAAGGCAATTGTACAGAGTATCAAACATATTTGATTATTCCTAAGCATTCTTGACAATCATCAGATATGCTTAACACTTCTCAAGAAATCTTTTCACAGGAACAGGATCCCATAGGTATAATTCATCATACATTAACCAAAATAGAATAAAGCTCTTGAAGCATCATTGCATTCTTGACATCTGTTGCACTGTTTTCACTTGGAGTGGCCACAACCAATCACATAAGTGTTTTTTATTCTTGTTGCAGTTCTTGTAACATGAATGCTAGCTGTGGATTATGCCTCACACTCCAGCACCACCAGTATTGTCCCATGTCCCTGACTCTTCCTTACTTTGTTCAGTCAGGACCCAGTTGGCCACCATCTGTCAGAGTCCACAAGGAGGCATGGGGTCTGAGAGTGGATTCTCATGAGAAAGACAGTAATGTGAACAGGAAATGTCCCATCAGGAATCCTTTCTTGGGACAGGCTCCTGTGGAAAAGAACAAACCCTTATTGTCACTATTGCAGCTTTAGCTTTATACTCTTGTGCTCATCCTTTGATTCATTCTCTCACCCCCCACTCTATTCCCATCCGATGGGTGGGAAACAGGATATTTTGTGAAATTCTTTCCTTCCTGTGTGGGTCTACATGACATCTTTAATTAGCAACTCTCTGCAATGGAAGTGAACAATTAGAAAGCATAACTATCCTGCTCATGAGATCATAATACAGTTGCTTTTTGAACAGGTATTTAAGGCATCACTTTCTGTCATTTACAAAGATCATTGATGTTATTATTTAAAAATATCACATACCAAAAAAGTCTTAAAACACTTCCCTACAGAACCAGTGATCAGGAAGAGCTTTACAAACGTTGTCTGTCTTTGTGTCCCCTGAAGAGTTTTTTTTTTTTTTGTGATGCAAAAGAGCAACAGGAAGGAGACCTCTGCCTTCTTCATGGACAGAGCTCCAGCCAGCTGGTGCCTGCCATTTTACCTGGAATGAGTAGGAATACTTGTTTATTTAATAACCTAAATACAGGAGCTGATCAGGGTGATGTATCCTTTTGCAGAAAACCCCAGTGGTTGAAAAGATTTTTGTCAGGGTGGGATTTGAAACTATGGAGGTGCAGAGAGTAGCACTGCCTTGGAAGAAGACCAAAGTATAGACAAACCTGGCAGGCTCAGAGGACCTGGAACTGATCCTTCCTTGCCTTGTCCTGTAGACTGGTAGGTGCAAATGTTATTAAGCCAGTCCTCATCTGGCAGGACTGCCCTTAAATGCCAGCAGTCGAAGTGATAGCCCTCAACCCATAGGGCTGGACTATCCCTCTCTCCCAGATCTACCATGACGAAATTTTCTTTGCCTGCTACTGCAAATGTACAGCCCCAGGGGACATTAAGATGATCCTGCTTTCTAATTTTCCATTCTTTTTTTTTCTTGGCTTCTTTTTATTAGTTTAAATCTCTGATGTTCTACCTGGCACCTGGGAAAACTCATTTACACCACTACAGAGCAGCATATACTCACTTTGTGAAAACAAACAGCAACAACACAAGAAGCTGGATCAGAGAAAACTAGGATATCTGAGCCAGGATGACATTCCAAAATTTGGGGCTGTGAACTAAGAAAACTGCAGAACAAAGTACAGGGTTGTGCTTTTGCTAAAATATCTGTCATTTCCCAAAGGTGTCTGAAGGCTGGTGTGCAAACCCGTGTAGGATCTCACCAGGCTGTACGTTCTATCTGGGAAGACACAGACAGGAACAAGAAGATTTTCAGGCTGAGCTTGTGCGCTGAATCTCCCAACTGCTATCTCAGGTTGTCACAGCAACAAGTTTGTCTACAGCTGCTTCACAATACAAAGCAACTGCAGGCACTGCCTCCTCATTTTCATACAGATCTAATCATGAAACAAGAATGTGCTTGGTCATATTTGTGCTGGGACTGCATGTCCTCAGTGAAGTTTGCACACCCCGATAAATCGGCTCACAGCTGAAAATAGAAACTACTACTGTAATAACAGAACATATAACTCTGAGCAAAGATTGCCAGGGTGTGAATATTGCTGATGGCATTAAGGGTCTTTATCGCATCTTGTAAAGTGTTATCAGTCAAACTACAGGTGTTAAGCTGGTAAAAGCTGTAGTTTGAGGCAATAGATAAGAACTTTTCCCTTGGATCTTAAGCACTGTTTTCTACTAGACCTTTCCTGAGAGAAGGTGTCAGGATATCAAAGGGGAAAAGAAATGTATATTTTTAGGCCTTGGGGCATAAGAGGGAGGGGATTTTGTAGATAGTTTTAGGAGAAGCATATCAGCCTCTCAGAACGACTTCAAATAGCAATCTCTTCCCCAATCACAACCAGATGTTTATTATATTTACCAAAGAATTTGCCTTTTTTTTTTTCTTAAATAACAATATGCTAATAATATTAAAGCTATGGCTTGTGAACTTGTGAAGTATATGTGGAAAGAGAGGCAAGCATATTTGAGCTGCGTAGCTTACTACATAGCACAGGCACCCAAAATAAGTGGGTGGCTACATTACACTTGTTTGATGTCCTGGGATCTAATGCACATCACTTGGTTTGCTCCCAGCAAGTGTTATGCATATTTAATACACAGAAGGTAAAGAAATCAATTTCAAGGCTATAACTGAAAGCCACTCTAAAATTCCACTATTACTGCCATGCTGTAAAGTACATATGTTATTGATTCCTCTGGCCTCCTTTACATGGGAGGTGACTTGGTGGCTTGAGGCCTCAGCATTTTATCTGAATTCAGACCCTGCCCGAGGAATCTGTTGGCCTTACTCTGAGTCTTATTTTGGGTACAGAAATAGCTGCATTTATAGCAAGGAAAAGAAGATACCTATGCCTGGTTCAAGTTATAAAAAGTTTCTATTTTTGGGAGCCGAAAATCTGTAATTCAGAGCAACAGCTTTTTTATGAAACAAACAATATTTTTTAACAACTTTATACTTTCTTCCTACTCCAAAAAAGAATGGGAATGACCAAAATGAAAGAAGTACATAAGAGTTACAAGTCCTAAACAGCTTAAAATCAGGGAGAAAAGTAAAAGCCCTTTTCTCTGTGCAGTTGATCAGATGCTTCAACTCATTTTTGAGGCAGGCAAACCCTTTGACAGTCATTCTAAAGTCTGGGAAGAGAGGCTGGGATGTACCCAGGGACCTTACTTGGGATGGGTACCGGAAAGCAGAGGCCAGAAACTTGGCCCCACATTTCCAGTTTTGAGTTCCAGCTGCCCAACCTGAACTTTAAACCATGGGAACTACAAGCCAAAACCAATCATGAAAAGAGAAAAGGAAAAAAAAAGCTCTGCTAGAAAAAAAGATCTGCAAAATTCTGTGCATATAACCTGATATCTGAGCTATCTACCTTCTAACACAAACCACTGGACATGAAACAGCCAATCTCCTCACATACAGGTACATTTTTAAATGAGGAGATTTTGCCTGGATTTCAGCCAGAACTTTAGTGTACTATAGGTTCAGTTAAAACATTTTTAGTAATTATCTCATATTGTAGTGATCATCTCCCATGGCCCCTCAATTTTCACAGAGTAAACAGTTACAGTATTGTTTTATCGAATGGTCTAAGTCTATTAAGAAAGGCAGAGCCCCTGGAAAGGTGAGAATTCTTTTGTGCCTAAACTGACAGTAGGTCAAAACTCAAACCCTGAATCTGAGCCCTTTGTATGCTGGAGACAGTAGCCCTGGACTTGTGAACCCAAGCTGTGCCTGTGCCATGGTGTGGTCCAAGTGTGAAGGAGCTGTCTTTCCAGAAGCCCAACTACAGCACTAAGAAATTCGTGCCAGTTGATTTACCCCATTTATTACCTGAATCTAGCAGTAGTTGATCAGCCTCTGAACTGAAGAACTCAATCTCAGTTACCAAGATTGACTGATTGGAGTAATTGAAGCAATCTTATTTAATGTTTGCCTTAAATGATCTGGCAATCTGATTCAGATAAGATTTCAAACATTCTCTGTGCTTTTGATCTCAAATTAGCTTCAGGATTAACTCAAGCTTGGTTCAGACACAGTAAAAAATTCTTTTAAGTGTATCTTACACTGTAGCCATGCTCAAGTGCTTTTCCTGATTCCACCAGATTAATTAAAATCTCACCTCAACCCAGTGGTGCTGGTGAGAGTCTAAACTGTAGGACAATGCTGCGAAGCTCAGGGGAGATGAGAAACAGCACTTACAGAAACTCCTGTGGCTGAAGAGGTGTTGCAGGAGGGAGAATCCTTGCTGCCTCTTTCTTTTAAATGGTGTGATTTCTTGTCTCTCTGGTACACAAAGAAAAATGTCCGTGAGAAATAAGATAAAGAGATAACATGTCCTTCCAGAACAAATGACATTAAATTAGTTTATACAAGACAGCAGTCAAAACCCCTTTCTACCAGTGAAAGCTCAAAGTGAGCCTGATCCTTTAAGGAGCTTTCCTTCTGCCTTCTGCTCACTTCACAGGACTGCTTCAGACAGAAATGCTTCTAACATTTTGAAGGCATACTACACAAGAGGTATGGTTTCCTTTAACACTAAAAGACCTATTTTGTTATAAGTATTTGCTTTTAACAGCTCTGCTCCTTTGTGCATTCCTTTCCCAGGTACAGTGCAGGTGCTTCAGGGCAACTCCAAAGACAATTTTCAACAGTGGCTTGGGAGCCTAACTATGGGTTTGCTAAACAACATAGCTAAGCAGACAGACAGATACCTGTTAAGAGTCAAGTTACTTCTGTAACTAACCTCACATAATAAACTCTCCTAGCCAGCCTATTTAAAATTTAAGGGGAAAATATACCTTTGAAAATTGTTTCCTGAAGGTATTCTGGCTCACATTTCTCCCTTCATGATTAGGCTTTGTGGTATTGATTCCTTTTTTTTTTTTTTTAAGAAAGGGAGGTATCCAGGCTCAGGTTTCTAGAAGTACATAGGTGTGAATAGCTGCAGACGTGTGCACCGGAACCTCAGGCTTGCTGAAATCCCTACCCATGAGTTGCAGCTCTCTGTTTATCATCTACCCTTTGCTACTGTTGAAAGGGGCAATAAACACTTTGGAAAAGCTGCTCCTAAGTAGCAAGATTACTTCAGAAGGCGAGTTTGAGGTTCTTAATTCCCTTAGAAATGCTCCACATTTTTCACCTCAGGTCTATAGAAGTGTTTGTGTATCACCTAAAACCACAAAGCCTGATTTTGATTAGGCTGTGGGTACCACTGCTAGGTTATTGTTTTAAGATAGCATCATGGAAAAACTTCAGTTATAACTTAATTAATTCAAACACTATCGTTACTTTTGAATGGAAGCATTTTATCCAAGCGAAGGATCACCCCTGAATGACTGTATTTGTACTGCAGAACCACCACATCTCTGGGGTTCAGCTAAGGTCTGCATTCAAAGTTATTGCATTAACACTTATGTTATACTGCTGCCTACAGGTCCATATTTAAAATTAGGGCGTTATGCTAACTTATGTTTAAACAAGGCTCCTGTTCCAAAGCTTAGGAAACAAGCAAGATAAGAAAGGTATGGGAGAAGCTGAACCCATTTTAGCTTTCCATGGTTATGTTTGTGTATATAATTGAATGCATTTCTTCCACTGCCCTCAAGCCACCACAGAGGGGCTGATTTTGTAGCAGAGCTACATTTGGGAATGCAGTTCAAGAGGAAGACAGGGATTATGGTAGTGCCTGTATTAGAGGTGCTGTGGAGGAAAGCACAGGGATACCTGGAATGGCAGCCCTCCACATGACAGACAGGTCGGTATCTGATGATCTCTCCTGTGGTGTTTGTTGCAAACTGGATTTCCCCTTGTGGAAACTGCACATTTTTTAAAGCAAATGTATATGTATTTGAGGTTGGACACAGATTATAAGGACTGTCTTTTCCCAATTTGTGGTTTAAAGACCCCTTACAAGTAGCCTATAAATCTCAAGAGCTTGTTATGTTGCATCTCACTTATATATTGAAAAAAAGAATGAAATGTGGCACATGTTTCACCAAAACAGAAACATCATTCTTGCAGAGGCTGGAGTGGGGAAGGGTAGTTTTCCTTTCCAGTTCATGTGCATAGTTCTTCTTTGGGTAACCAACTTAAATTGCTATACACATATTTTGAATTTCGAAATATTTTCTGAATACAGGAAGAAGAAATTTCAACTTAGTGCCTGTAGGGGAGCCAGACATTTCTGCAAGCACTTCCTCTTCTCCCTACAGAACTGATTGATCTTGGCAAGTCAGGATGCTAGTGGTTTCAGCTAAAGCTAAATTATTATTAGCCACTGAAATTATTTTCCTCCATGTTCTGTAAACTATGCTGTTTTTGCAAAAGAAGACTCCTTTATCTGAACAATTAGCAAACTGACATTTCCTAAGATCATATAAATTAACAGAAATGTTAGCATTTAGCACTCAAAATCCTCTGCACCCTGGAGGCAGGATAAGGTATTAGTCAGCTCTAATTAAAGTTGTCTGATGCCAGGCAGTCCCTGGTGACTGCCACAATACTGTTTCCTATGGAATTGTTGGTCAATTTGCTGCAATATATCATCAGGATTACTGAATTATTAGTTATAATTACAACTTCAGAGTCAATAGCAGTGTCACAGCAAGGGTAAGTAAACACTAGAAAATGATGAGGAATGGAAATACCTTTCTAACAGCTACATCATATTAGTAGTACAGAGACCACCCACTGTAACAGCTAGGCACAATGATAAATTCCTACTTGGAGAAAGTGGAGCTGGATGTTTTTGCCGTAATGTTCTGCATTCATCTCAGTGACATCTCCTATAAGCTCCTCTCTGATTCCTGCCCACCAGCTGTGGAGCATGCATGTGAGGTAGTTTTAATTTGCTAAAACCCATACAATCTGCCAGACTAATTTTACAGCTACCAGTGTCAAACCATTTGCACAGACCATCCCCAAGGATGCATCTCCCAAAGGTCTGCAGGTCATTTTTCTATGGCTCTTCAGTCACCCCAAGTTCCATTTTCACAAATGGTCTGGGGGATCAGGAGTCCACAGCCTGTCAGACAGGTACCAGACCTCCATTCTCCAAAGGCCACCTTTCCAAGTACTATTCACTTTTGACTCCTGATACGGCTGGTGGGTTATGACCTCTTGGAAAACTTGCCCCTTGCGTATTTCAGAGAATGGCAACACAAGGTCCTCTATGGAAGGAGTGCTTTTCAAAGAACAACATAGTATTTGCTGTTACTATTTTGACTCACGTGGGAGATACTTTTCAAAACTATTTACCATTTCAAAGGATGCATTAATTTTGGAAAAAAAAAAAGAAAATAAAAAAAAGAAAAAAAAGGAAGTATTTTTCTCTGAGTCAAGTCCAGGGCTTCCAGGAAATCCAAATAAAAAATAGTTCTGATGAGAAATTTCAAGTTTTACTCTAAGTTCAAGGTTTGTTGGGAAATGGACCGAGAGTTCAGTGTGTGGAAACACGACCTGTAAAGTTCAGTGTATACTGCAAGAACCAAAATCTAATCAGGGGGTTGGTCAGGCTTTTAACTTATCTACCTAATCTCCAACCACAGCCTCAGAGGTTGAAAATGTGACTCCATCTTCTAAACCAAGAAACAAGTCATTAAAATTCAGGCTGTACAACTAACATTGCACTCATTTAACAAAACAAGAGCTCAAAACATAAGAAGTTTAACTCCACATCAGAGACATTTCTGGAAACCGCAGACTTAACGAACTGTCTTCCCCTCCATTGGTTTCAAATGAAACAGGCACGGAGGCTTTCTTTGGCACAGCCTAGCCCTGTTCAACCAGGTGTGAGTTTCAATTAAGTTGCCCTTGTGCAGGAATTTGAAGACGAGCATTCGTGAACTTTTTTTGATTTGTTTGTTTGTGTTTAAGAAAACGTACCCACCGTGGTCGCCCTGCTGAAACCAGCCCGGACAGCTGGAAGAGCAACCCGGAGCCAGCCAGCCGAGTCACAGCCCTGGCTGCGTGTGAGCTTGTGGTCTGCTCTCACAGCCTGACTCAGTGGAAAAAAAGAAGTCTGTGGAAGCTCAAGCTACAGTGAGATGACAGGTGACTTCTGGGGATAAAGAAAAAACCCTATAGCTGTAGCCCTACACCTATTTCTGGAAACCTGGCACAAGCAATTTGTGGGAGAGAAGGTATTGAGCAGAGCTGGCTGGGTGATAGTGGAATAAGTCCATTCCAAAACTGTGCAGGTTTTCCAATTTTTTCGTATGGTCTTGAAATGAAAACAAAAGATTTTAAAATGGAAGGGTGTGGAATTGTGTTGAAATACCTATTTCTGAGTTAGAGAGATCGAGTTTTCAGATCAGACATGACCAGAGACCTCAACCTGGGATACATAAAACTCCCCATTCATCAACACCAGCACCTCTGCAAAATGTTTTGGCATCCAAGAAGCAGCATATTTTAGTTAAATATATTTCATCAAATGTGTTCTGACAAATTCCAATCTTGAAATGTCATTGTGTCACCAGTTTGTGGAAAGATCAGGATTTAAAAAAAACTCATAAAAATAAAGGACTGGAAAAGAAGCTAAGGTACAGTCAGTCACTCAAAAGACATTTGTCAGCAAAATTAAATATAAGTTCAGGCATATTCTGTTTCATCACATACTGTTCCTTTTAGGGGTGAGGCACTTAAGTAATTTCTCTATTTTGGAATGAGACTGCAAGACAAACAGTTTATCTTCAGTTTGGCAAAAGAAAGTTACATTAACGTCTATCAAGATGAAAGTGGCGCAAACCAGAATGTTTTACAGCTTAAATAGTGACTCTGTTCTTCAGCTATGTGTAAACTATTCATCTCACAGGATGCAATCAAATGTCACTGTCTCAATATGAGTTCCCAGTAATGTGGAAAACACAAATCCCTGCAATTTATATACGCACACATACATATACACACACACACACATAGATATATATAGTACCTATATACACACACACACACATATAAATATAATATTTTCATGTACACACACACACAGATGCAAACCACATCTGGAGTTTCATTAAAATATTTCTCCTACCTCCTCAATAACCACAGTTACAGTAATCCCTAGAAGGAACAGAGTAGGGCTAAGGTCACCCGTCTCTGATCACCAGTGTTTGTACAAAGTGATTTTATGTTTCATTTGCACTAGAGATTGATATCAAGCTAGAATTCTGGCTCAAAAGAATTTTTATGGAAGAAAAAAATGTTTGGAAGGTTGAAAGATTTTCCCAAAGGAAGGTTCAGAGAATAAATGAGAGCTTATTTACGCTTTTCAAGACTTTTGCAAGCTGGAAAACCGGGAGAAAATTCCCAACCTTGCTCCTCACAACACCCCATTATCACAAGAGAGTCTGTATTGTATTTTTTCTGCTGAAATGAAAATAATTAAAAAACAAAAAGAGAGAAAAAATATTGCATAAAACTCAGTCTGCTCTTCAGTAAAAATATTACAATTTTTTCATTTTAAGAGTGTTACCATCTTTTCACGAAGATGATTCCAAACATGATGGACATTTTCCATCAAGTTTGAAAAAGTATTTAAGAAACAACTTAATTTCCACGAGAGTTCATAGTTTGGGGTTTTATTTATTTTTTTTCCCCAAATGTTTTTATTGAAACAAATTTCAGCCTATTCTAGCTTGCATTTCGGATTCTCTGAAAATTCTAATTCAAAACTTCAAAGCAAGCCATCTCCACAACCATTACTTTTGTAGGATTTTGATCAAAGCCATGGAAATTCCTGGTTCCACCCTGCAATAATGAACCGGCCCAGGTCTCATTTGAAATCCAGCTTTGAGGAGCTGACTTACCTATCTGGTTTGCAAGAATCCTGCTGTCTTCCCCTGACCCGAGAGCATCTCCGCATAGCAAAGCTCTCCTCCAACTGGAACGCATCCATGCAATGCAGTCCCCATTTCCTCGATGTGGGGGGGCACCAACGTTTGGCTGTCAACCTCCTGTTTACCAACCTTCTCCAAGTTCAGAAAGCTCCTTCTTTCTGCGTCCTGAAGATCAAGGATTTTTGTTGGTTTTTTTTTTTTTTTTTTTTTAACAATTCACTAGATAGCTGTGTTTGCCTAAAGAGACCCTCCCACTGCTCTTTTATCCTCTGAAGGCAGGCCAATTTTCAACTGCAGCCTGGTGGTTGCCTGGGTTAACCTCTGCCTTGTTTCATGAGGCTTAGAAACCCCAATACACCTTTCAAATGGCGTGTCTGATCACACTGCTCTGGCAGATAAGCAGAAGATTAGAATGAGCTTCTCCAGGTAAGCGCCAGCACGAAGGTACCATCATCTTCCAGAGTGGAATGCCTGGCAGGCAGGCATGCAGGCAGGCAGGTTTGGAGATCATTTATGATGGGGACATAGAAAAGGCAGCTGTGTAACAGCACTCTTCCAATGCTTCTGCCAGGCAAGGCTGTGGTGCTTCCTTCTACAGGGAATTTGGGACAAATATCTTTAGAACACTTCTAACTCTTAAATATTGTATGTAAGACATTTAGGTGGCTATTGAAGATGAAGTTATCCCTACCTTGTTCCATATAGCTTATATTCAAGTATTTTAGATTTGAATCTTCATGTTTCAATTCAAGGCCTTTATCCTGTAAGTTTTCCTACTGTTTGTAGGATTTTTCCATCATGTTGGTAGCCTCTTCCCCCTCTCTCACCGTGACCACATGCCACAGTCCTGTGCAATAACACAGGCAAAAAAACCATGGGTTACTACAACTTGGTTTCTAGTTTATATTCTTAATGTTTGTTCAGGTTCAAATGCAAACTTCACTGCACAGAAAAATTTGGGTCTTGCAGTTGGTCCAGACTGCTTTCACCAACTAAATTGTCCTTTGAGTGGGGGGTGACAACCAGAAGAGCCATCCGAGCTTTCCAAACTGACTCTGGGGATCTAATTACTCCTCTGGTTACCTGGCTTTCCTGAGGCACAAGTTGTCTTTCCTAAATCAGGATGTGTTCAAAATAAGTACAACTGAAAGAAAAAAAAGGAAAAAACTCAAATCCAAAAAATACAAAACAGAAAAAAACCCCAACAACTCTCACCTCGGCATTTTAAGTGATTTTTTTTAACTACAAAAACACAGGAGTTCAGAATTCACCACCAAATCCCCACTCTTTAGGTCTCCATTCTCCTGTGTGCCCTTCACAGCTTTTCCCAAAACCCTAACCAGACATTTAACAATCTCCTGCTGAGGTCAATGGGATTTAGGAAGAACCATGCCCCTGCAGCATGCAGGAACTCAGCTCCCCTGCACTGACAGCAGCTCAGCTGCTCAGATTCCTTCCACAGTGTGGCCTGCAAAACAAATTGTTTCAAGGTGTACAAAGCATTTGCTGCCTGCTGCTGTTGGCAGGGTAAAACTGCCATGGAGTTGTTGCCAGGGGAAGGAAGAAATAAAATCCCCTCAGGAAAGAAAAGAACACACAGGTAGAGAAGGGGGAGTGAGGTGGGGGGTGTGGGGTCCCCCTGTGGGACCCAGCCCTCCTTTGGAAATAAGATGAGCTTGCTGTTGGCAGAGGGTTTGGCCAAGCTTGCTGATCCTCCTGTGTGCACCTGAGCATCCCCGTATGCGGATGCCTGCCACATGCTGAGTTCTTCCTTGCCCCTCTGAGCCTTTGGTGGGAGGCCTCCTTGTGAGAGTCATTTAAAAGCAGTGACTCTTACTCTGCTTCCTGGCAACTTGTTGCCTAATGGCACATCAAGGAGGGCACCCAAAATGTTTCACTGTCTGGGAACACAAGTGACTGCATGGAAGCACAGCGCTTCTGCAAATACCGGGTTGGCTCAGAAGTCTTCCCTGGGTCTGCCCCTTGTTCCCAACCCAAAACACACTGAAGTGTTTTCTCACCCACACTGATTTGCTGATACCCATTTATGGTACAAAAAACTGGACTACAGACCATGAGGCAACAATTTTAAAAGCTACAAACCCCCTCCTTATCCCCATGCAGCCAAATCTACTTGGAGTGTGATGAAACAGCTTTGAAAGGGAAGGAAGCCACACAGGGGCAGTAAGCCCAGAGATGGAGAGCAAAAGCCATGAGAAAGGTCTGGGGCCTGTTAGTCCTTCCCTTGATCTCAAGTCTTAAATTTTCTGTTGTATCTATGGTTTCCCCAGAATATTTTTTCCAGCTAATGCAGCAGGTTCACGTTGTAGTAGCAGGACTCAAATGAGAATCCACATTTAAGAGCTTCAAATGTTAATGAAAAAAAAAACCAAAGCAAAACAAAACCAAAACCCCCAAAAAACTAGATACACATACTTATTTTTCTTCATTCATTTTGGGGTCATGCATATATGAAACTTCCTCTTCTGTAACTTCTTTCGCAGTCTCCCACAGAGCCCTCCTGCAGATAATCCCAGCAGTAACAAAACAATGCTGTCCTTGCTGAATGACAGCACCAAGTCTTGTCACTCAGCTGAGTGGGTGCCTAAAACAGGCACTTCACCTCTCAATCTATTATTTTCTCATCACTCTCTGAAAAAACATTTCACATTCCAAAGAATGAGACTGAGTATCAGAAAGGGATATTCCCTAGCAGAAGATTTTAGAGTTCACTTCAGTATACCGTAGATTTAAAAAATATAGTTTTTCTTACCTATCTTATTGAATAGAGTTTTTCAAACTATTTCAATGGATTCTTTGCCCCAGAGTGTTAGTTCCAAACCACAGTTTTATGCAACAAAGCTCACTAAAAGACAGAAAAAAATTACATTAAGTTTATAACTGGTTTACACACTAGGCATACTTTCCAAGTAAATTCTCTTTGATCTGATAATGTGGTGCTTCATTTTGAAGCAAGTTCTACAACTCAAAAAGTGTTGCCCAATGTCACATAGAGACTGTATTTTTCAAATATTAATGCACAGCTTTCATTTTAAGGACATGTTTATCGAGGTTGAAAGGAAGTTCAGATAAAGTTGTTGCATTGTGGCAATATATGAAATGAATTGTTTTAATAGGAAAGAAGTTTAAGATAATCTCTCGGCCTTATTTCCTTTACTGGTTAAACCCCTTTGGTCACGTCTGTGAGAGCAATGCTGGTCACTTTTGTTTATTTTTCTTTAACTGAAAATTTTTAACCCTGAAAGTACAGTTAAGGAGAAAAAATTAGTCCAAGGGGCTTCATGCTATGCCAATATGAATCCTTTTCCAGCTGCAGATGCCTCACTAAGCAAATGAAATTATGATTTTTGCCTTCCTCCCTGAATTTCTGTGTTCCATTTGTTGTAGACACCATCTGCAAAGGGAAGATTGGCACTGCCATGTGCCAGCTCCAGAGATACATAAAAGGAGGGTCTAACTGTAGCCAACCAGAAAAATTGCAAAGCTGATGGAAACAGGACAGGCCTGACAAGAAGAGAGGAACTCTTCAAAGGAGCTGTCAGGTAGAAAACTAGAAGTGAGGAGATTGTACAGCACCAGCAAAAATACAACACTACCTTCTTAAACCATAAGACAAAGCTTAGGATTTTGGTGGTAAAGTCAGAGCAGAGGTCTGAAATCCAGGGGCTGCTTTCAACCAAGACTTTTGTAGTCTATGTCTTATGCAGATAAAAAGAGAGCTCCCATTCCTGGATGACTGCACAAGGTTGTCCTTCTCCATTGGTTTCTTTTTTTTTCCAGCAGAGAAGGCTAGACAATTAGATATATAGTTATTTATGATTTTTTTCAAATACCAGAAGTTAAAAACATGAGGTAGACTAGCTAGACAACGCCAAGTCTCTACTGATCCCTTATCTAACACACCAGAAACTACAGACTGTTTCCAGTAATGTCATTGATGTTTTCTGGATTTCACCTCTCTCAGGTCCAGGACAGAGGCATGGACCAAAAGTCCCTGTTTCCCACACAAGTGCTCCTCATGGATGAGGAGTCTGAGAGTGCAGTGCTGCACCTGCAGTCTGAGGTTGCTAATTCAAGAGACTCTGAGCCCAGCCAGGTGCCTGTTTTGTGCAGACGTGTCACCAATATGCCCTACATCCACCTCTACAGAAAGGCAACGTGCACGTCTGTCCTCCTGCTCGTCAGGTACAATGGGTCACCCTCAGGTTTGTGAGAGATCCCTGCAGAGCCTAAGGACTTCCACGAGGCACTTGGACCATGTAGGGACAAAACCTTTCCTCAGAGACTGTTCCTTATCTCAGACACTGCAAAACATTGTTAGCTCAGCTACAAGTAGCCAAACCTGACTGGAAGGCTTTCTGCCAGCTTGCTTGTACCTGGCAGCCTCTGCCAGACCACTCACAATGACAACCTTCAACCACAAAATGTACAAGTCATAACGCACAACGCACTTGAGCATTAACAGAGGTGTTACAACATGGATTTACTTATGCCCATCACACTCTCAAGGAACCCTTGCAGATGTCACTGGGCTCTTAAAGATTTACAGTAATACTAAGGAACAAACAAAAAAACCCACAGCTTCATTTCCCAGTATCAAAGGGAGAATTTGCCGATAGCACGGCAGCAAGCCACGCTGACTGTGAGCAAACAAGCTCAGTTCTGCATTGCCTGTGTCTGACTTTTGTTGAGGTACCTAACTTTGATCTTTGATAAATGAAAATGTTGGCAGGTAGCTTCTTTTTATGTTGTTTCTGGAAATCCTGCACATTTGAAAATTTGGTGAGCTGGCCTGACTAACATATTCATGAATGCTGACATTTACTTCACAGTTACCACTGAGGTATGGCCTGAGTTATTTTTCTCAAGACCACAATCACATCCAGTTCTGCAACTGTCCAACAAAAGGACAGTTTATGTCTCCAAAGTTGAGAGTGAATGTTCTGTGGTGTCTGTCTCCAAAGTGTCTCTCTAAGTGTGAAAGCAGACACTGCAGTTCCTTTAGCCTACACGAAAAGGCAGCTGCCAGGGACGTACAGTATCACTGCTGTACGGGTTCCTTCATTAGAACCTTTCCAGCTCACTTTCGAAAGCGCTGTAGAAACAAAGAGAAGCAGACGTGCCAGGGGACACTTTTGCAAGGGTACAACTTATACAACTTCCTTGTTTTAATTATCTAAGTGGTAGGTGGGTGGAGCACCTTCATAATTTGCTTTTCTCTTTTATTACCGAAATAAAATATCTGAAATATCTGAGGGTGCTGGGAGAGAGGTCGCTCTTATTGCATTCCTTTGCAGGCAGCATGGCTTTTTCAGAGACACCTGTCCACAAGAAACTCTGTAAACGCTTTTTAACAGGTCCCCAGGTAGCAGAAAGAACACAGCTGCTAAAAAGCGTTAATGGCAGGACAGCTGCTTGGCTGACAGAATTGGAACCAGCATGGTGCATGTGCTGGGACTGTAAACAGGAATGAATTTTCCTAAAAGCTTTATAAGTAAAAATGTTTATTTTTGGAATATTAGCAAAATAAAAGGAGTTACAATGTTCCTTTAATTTTAAGTCAAAACATAATGACATGCAGCTTTTAAGAAGGTTTATTTTATAGGAAAATCTCAAATTGAAACAAGGTGGCTTCGAAACAACTTCAGAAACACCATAGTTTTCTTCCTAGATGTATATATAAAACATGCTTGGGCATTTATTTTTTGTCCTTAATGTGTAGTAAAATTGATAATGAAATTCTGCTTTCCACAAACCACACATCAGGTATTGCGGAAAGCCTTTCTGTCTCCCAGGCTTGCCACTGATAGCAAATGCACGGTGTGTACTGCGAGAAGGTACAAAAAGGTATCTGGAACAGGTTATTCTCGTGCTAAAAATATGAAATAGAGATCTTGTTTCAAGGACTGGCACCAAGATAAAGACTCCGGACTCCCAGACTTCCCTCAGCCATTGCCTTCCTCTCTGAGTCAGAGCCATCCAGTGCCAAGAAAGTGCCCTCTTGTGACAACCTCAGCACAGGCTCAGAGATGGGATTTTGAACCCAGATGAACACCACCTTCAGACTAGTTGCAAACAACTTAAATTCTTTTTGGAGTGTCAGTAAACAACACATTCTCTTTAGGAAGTTCACCTGAGGACAGCAGAACACAAACTGCTTGCTACTCCCCCCACAGCACTTGCAGTACACCACACCAGCCTGGATGATGAGCAGTACTTGCCTTACCCTCTTGAAATGCCATCCCTATCTTTTTAGGGACGACTGAGACATTCTAAAATCCATCTAGACTTTATCATGTTTCTCAAAGTCTCTCAAAGGCATTTTCCGTTGTACATGCTTCACCAGCATCTCATCAAGGGATGAAAACACTGGGTCTACCACTTCTACATAGCTCTTCACAGCTTCTGCTCTTGAGTTTGAAGCTACACTTCGTTTAAAGTTATTAATTGCCTTTTTCACAGCTGGCACCATCAGCCTTGCATGTTGACTCAAAGTGTGATGTGATAATTAGGCAGGGTGAGGAATCTTTGTTAAATTTCATTCTTTGGCGCTATTTTGCCTTTGATCTTCACTGCTCTCCTTTCCAGAAGCGTTACAGCATTCCAGCAGAAGCCAAGGGTGGGCCTTTCATCAACCTGGGGGAAAAGCTTTGTCCTATGCCCCACGGCACTCTGCTCTCAGTCTTAAACACCCCATTTGGATGACAGCTATGTGCTTGCTGGAGCGCCTGAGAGGTGCCTACAGCCAGAAAAGCACGTACGGAGCATCCTCCACCAAAACACAGATCACATCAACAAATTAAAAGAGAAGTAGGAACGAAGTTCAGTAATGAAACAAACAAGTAACCAAGCTTTTAATAATGCCGTTTCTCCATTAACTTCATTGAAACTTTGTGTTTTACTCTGCAGGTTAGGAAGGCCCATGGCACAATGAATTTAAAATCCTGTAAAACCAATGCCTACTTCTCTCTTGGACTCCAAAGCTGTCCATATTCCAGAGTCATGCGGGCAGTTAACTTCAGCATTCTCTTGATTTTAACTGGCCAATTACAAACCACTTAACAGATGGTGTAGAATAGAATATAAACTATAAATAGTTATATAAACTCAGGAACAAATCCTAGAGCATTTATACAGTTATGAATGAATCACTTTTCCAAATGTTCATTCTTGGGGTTTTGTCGCTTTTAATTTCTTTGAGATCTGGCCTTTCTTCTTGTCACAGCCTATTCCTCTCCAGACCTGGGATGGCAAGAAATGCAGGGAGACAGTGGGCACACCTGAATCTCATGAATCCTGTCCCTGCCATATTGTTAACTACATTGGGCTTTTAGCAACACATCAATGCAAGCCGAAGAAAAGCATCTGCCCCAGGAGAATTAATTGGTAGGATTTTTGCAATATGCATAGAGCAAATAAATGAGAGAATACTGGTTAGCAATTCATTTTTTGCACCCCAGGAAGGATACGATTGCCTGTTACACTGTGATGTGTGTTGAACTATGTCCCAGAGTTGTTTTGATACCAGAAATTAGGCAGGGGTAGGACATCTGCAAGACAGGTATGTAACCATGCACATGACAATGAAGTTAATGTCAAAGTGAATCCATGTGAAGAAATGAACTGTGTGGTGTGTCATACATAAAGAGTTACTCTTCAAAGATGCTTTCCCCGAGCTGTTATCCTCACAGTCCCTTGGTCTTCCAGACTGGGGAGACTGAGTAACAACTGCTTGTTAGTAGGTTTTGCTTGCTGCCACAGCTCTTTTAATGGTGGTAATCAACAGAGCTTGTGCACATCATCTCCAGTTTCTTCTGGGCAAATGTGTGAAAATTCCAGTAGGAGATTTCACGTGACTGCTGGGAGGCTGACACTGGTGCAGGAGCAGATATCTGGCTGCTCCATCTCTTATCTGATGGCTAGCATGTTGCTGCTCTTACCCCAGAGAGAGTTCAAAAGAGTAATTCCCTTTAGGGATATGAGACCTCCCTTTCACACACAATAGGCTAAGCCACAGCACTTTTTGCCCTCTTATGCCAGTCTGCCATCCCTCTCTTCCATATTGCACTCCTGGCTGCAGCTGGCCCTCTCCGAAATTCAAGAGGTGGGATACAAAGCAGCAACTCACAGTTATTGTTAAACAGCCACAGCAACAGAAGTATAGAGGTGGAAAGAGGCAAAGAAAGTCCCTTTCTTCTCCTCAGAGCCTAAGGATTATGCAGGATACACGATTTACAGGGCAGGTCTTTCTGTGGATTGGGTCAAAAAGGCAACCTGGTCCCAAGATGCAGCGAAGAGAAAAAGAGAACACAGTGCTGGTTCACACTGACACTGGGCTGTCCACGGGCTGTAACGAGTCAGTCCTTCCTGTTCTTCTGTGGCTTAAGCTTCTGCAGTAAGTTTTAAAGATGCTTCTTACAGATAGTGTCCCCATGGGAATGAGACAGGCAATGCAATGGACTAGCTAAGATGCAGCAGCACTCTAGGATGACCACTGTTTCCCAATGAAGTTAATTTAAATGCATTTTCCTAAAGTGTGCCTCTGTTTCAACTGAGACACCACACATTCCAGCTAACTGCACATCTTCCTGGCTCACCACGGTAGGGGTTTTTATGACATCTCCAAACTACTTCTACTCCACAGATGCCACCAATGGTTGGACCAATTTCCATGCCTTTAGTGAATGGCACTTGAATAATTCCTGTTCCTATGGGGCTTTTGTCTTTGAGATTTTAGTTTTCCGGGAGGGTGTCTTAAAGCTTCTGTCAAACTCCTGTTACAGACAGCAGATAGAACCAGACATAGAATAAAATGCTTATATGTTCCATGTTCTGATTTAAGCACCTAATTTTCACTGGACTTTGAGTCCTATACACATGAAAGAGAGAAGACAATTTGCTGGTAGGAAAATGGCCACCAGAAGCTCCACTGGGGCTGAGCCTCTCTGAGATTCTTCTGAACTGGAAAAGGTATAAAAATGTATTTGAATCTGAGCGGAAAAAGAAGTAATCAGAATCTCTTCTTGCTTCTGACAACAGTGGGTTCTGAAGCAGCTGGTAGATTTTTAGATTTCAATTAATCCAGACAACAAGAAGTGAGATCACGTGGCAAAAATATGAAGTTGGCTCCTACTCCAGTGGAAAAATTAGATTTCAGACATGGCAATTCTTGAACAGAGAATACAAATAGAAGGGAAAAAAAAAAAAGCCTGTCTGCAACTGAGCCCAGTTTGTGGGTATCCTGTGGCAGAACACTGGAGGACACATAAACAGACCTTGAAAACTTGCTCAGATTTACCCATATAAGAAACCCAGTGGACCTGAGAGAATAGATGACAGAAGAGTGGAAGCAAAAGGCAGCAAGGCTGTTTAAGCTGGAACCCAGAAAGAGATGATCCCTGTAACTTGAAACGCTTTGCCAGCTAGTGCTTACCATGACCCTGCCCAACAACTCTGGGCATATGCAGCACTTCTATGACAGGATGTCCTCAAGCTGCACTTGGGTTAATTTCAGGACACAAGAATTATATCTGGACATTCAAGGATTTAGATTGCCTGGATCTACAATAGGCACCAAGTTCAACATAGACAGCATTTTTTGACTATTGGAAAAACAGTGGAAGAACATGATTTGAAAAGAAAAGGTATGCTAGATTGACAATAACAAGAAAGAGTCTGGGTAAGGGTGGGGGGGATGCTTCAGTCGAGTTCTACCTCTGACAGACAAAAGAGACATAAAAATATTGCTCAGAATAATGAAATATGTATTGGGAAGTTTGTTGCTCATGGTCTGATGGAGCAGGGACAGTCTAAAAAGTTGAAGCACTGGAAGAATTAGAGATGTCCTAGAATTGCTAATATATCAGAAAGCATAACATTTAAATTGTTCAAGGAAGTTATTAGTTCAAGTTCTGACAGCAAAATACAGTCACAACTGACAACTGATGGCTTGAGACAGCAGGAGCTCTAGGACGGAAAGAAGGCTGCTGCAATTTTAAGCCATGGATTGAAAATATTTAGTATTTTTACTGATAGGAGCCTTATGAACTTCAGATTGGCTGTAAACTCTTTACTATCTTTTCAAGACACATTTTGAAAAAAGCACAACTATATTTATTTTTTCCCAGCTACCAAACATATGATCTGCAAGGCAAATTTAAGTGAGGCTGATAGTGCAGGCATATGCATTTCAGCCTCCAAGGAAAGTCTGGGGTAACGAACTAAATTTGGTGGGAGCAATCTAAGTTTAAAAGCCTTGTCTAGATGAAATATGGACCATGAAATGTGCTCTTGCTTGAACAACTGCTCAGGATGTGACCCCACGGAGAGAGTGTAGCAGCCTGTGGGTTGTGTTACAGCTATAGGGTTGCTGGGGTTTTAAGTGCTATTACTCCATTGAAAAGAAATCATGGGACTGAGAACTGTGCTTTAAAGGCTTAAACTACTCAGGCAGAGACTCCAGGTCTGGGTTGGGACTCTGAGGCTGCCGTCAACATTAGGCACAGCCAGTTGAAAATGCATTTGGGAGAAAGTTCTTCTATAAATGCCTTCAGAGCCTATAGTCTGAAAGCCAAAGTCCAGTGGTGAGATACTGCTGTTGTTCAGGATCTCACCCCTGACATACAGCATGTCCTTGGGCAAGTGCCTCCACCTTCAGTAGGATTCACATCCAACAGCTGGAAAACTGAGAACGTTCATTGAGTTCCACAGAGATGCCACATGAAGCTACTGATAGCTGTCAATGGCTCCGATTTTTCTTCTTGTGGAGTCCACTTAATGCAGAGAGTGGCTGACTACAATAAATTTTGGATCAGGTTTTAAATAAAACCTGTATTACTTCTGACTGAGTAGCGAAATTAAAAATTTTTTAAGCAGCTCTCTATTGTGTCACTATTCTAAACTGATAAACTTGTAAAGAAATCACATGGGAATTTCTTCACACAACTTCCCCAGTCAGAAAACACCAATTTTGAAAAAAAAAAAAAAAAATCAGTTATTGGTTTGGCTTTTTGCTGGTGTGGTTTTTTTTGTTTTGTTTTGTTTGCTTTTTTTCAGGAAACATTCACTTTAGAAAAATTTCATAATGTAAAAAATACTAACAAAAATGCTTCCAGAGCAACAAAATATTTTGTTTGTTTTTTAAAAAAGTTCACATGGTAATTTCAGTTAAAAATTACTGCTGTTTGACAAATCTTCATATCTACCTGGTAGTTGCAGCAGAAAAGTAAGCCTACAGCCCAAGAGGATAATTTCCAACTGATTACAATTGGGATGAAAGCCAAGGTTACGAAACCAATCTGGGGACAGGAAAGCAATTCCTGGTCCAGTACTAGCCATGGTAATATCAAGCAAGCTGCTGCACAAGCACAGAACCACCCCTTTTTAACATTTAATGTGCTGTGGTCAGAAAGAGCAGAAACACTCATGTTGGGAAACTGAAGACATGTTGAACATCCATGGAATGGCACAGATAAGTAATTGCATATTCCCATAAAGTGAAAGAATCTACTAGTGAGGAAAGGAAAAAGGAGGAAAAGAGAAAATTTAGGAAATGTGAACCCATAACTGCTTTCTGAATTGATTCCCTGTTTTTAAGAGTTTGAATGGGACAAAGGAAGGAAAGTTACATACTGCTGTGGGTAACAAAGCCAGCAGGAAATATGGTTAGCAGTCAAAAGAACGTACACGATAACACCCAAGTTCACACGCAAGAACAAAATTTATCTCCTCTTCCCACCACTGTCAGAAAAATACAGGGTCCAATAAAGAGTGTCTACATTACCAAAGTGCTCATATAGGAAGGGTTTAGGAAAAATATCACAGCACATCAAAATCTGAAGGAGCAGAAGCAGACGTGTACCATGATTCAAGAGAAGAAAGTGAACTTGAGATGAAAAAGAGAGATCTGCCTCATGTCAGTCAGACAGAGAGGGGCACAAACCTCAGCATTCAAATCCATGTTTCAGACACCTACACTGATCCACAGGCTCCACTCAGCAGTTAAGAAGGCAGGGGCTGGGCTATATGCATGGTGTCTGAGGGCAGCACATCTGTATCTAAGTACAGACAGTCTCCAAGTCCTGGTTTCACCAAGAGGATGGTCTCCAGAGTCCCCTTTCTCAGCTACTTCTGTGTTTCAAAATTGTGGTGTACATTTAGTGAGAACTGACTTTAGATGAGCTGTATACTCTCAATATATGGAAAATACAGTATAGATGCAGGTTCCAAAGAGCCTTAAAGTTTAAAAATCCTTAGGGGCAGGGATCTGTTTTGGAGCTGTGTATATTAAATAGAGATGTGCCATAGCTTGGAAAGGAGTGGCCTGCTTGAGTCTTCATTCAGGTCATAGATTTTATGAAAACCCCATTATGCCTCAAAAAAAAAAATCTAATCATATTTCTATTGTGTCAGTTACTGTAGTTTTGGAATTAGGCTTCAGTCCCTTTCTCTTTTAAAATTATCTCTGCACTCCCTGGCTTTAACTGGATGAAGAAATGCTGGAATAGAATGAAAAATTACTTTCGAAACGTTTCCAACCCAGCTAAAAGCTGTCTGTATGAGAAATCTTTCAAGAAAATCTGTCCTCATCTTATTTCCAGCTGGGTTACATCCAGTTCCAAAAGTACTTGCCGATGGTGGGAGAAAAGTATCTGGATACGGACAGTTATGTTATTTGAGACACTGAATTTTGGATTGTGAATACAAACAACTCTAGAAACACCAGAGAGACGTGTTAAGGACAATAACAGAAGGCAGAGGTGAATTGAGACAGCTTCCTCTCCTGAGGAAAGGCCACCCAGCCTCTCCAGTCCTGCTATTACTGCCCTTACCAATTCACAGATGCTTTTCTTTCACTTCCCAACCTTGTTTTTCCCTCACCTCTGTTCTTCTCAAAGGTGGCAGCATCTCATAATCCCCTACCCGCTTTTCTTCATGTTTTGAAAGTGAAATCTGTCATTCTCAGCACAGAGCTACTTGATGCCCTTCAAAACGTCTCCTAAAGCTCTCCTCTACCATCACACCTAGCAAAACCTGGGAAGAGGCTCTGAGGGTGCTGCTCCACAGCCCAATGTACAACAACCATCAGTGTAGATGTACTCTTTCCCCATGTTCCCTCACCTCTTGGTAAGCACTTATTTGGCAAGCCTGAAGGAGGCTCTGTTTTCTTTCTCTGTTTATACAACACCGAGGTTCTTATCTGTGGCTAAGTCTCCTTGATCCTATCATCACACAAATAGCAACAGGGAATGGTTTAAAAAAAAAAAAAAGCCAAGCAAAAATATAAAGCTTAGTTGTTTGAATTGCTTTCACACCGTGCTGAAAAGTCATTATTTGATACTACCAGAAATGACAGAATCTTGTTATTATTATTTTTTTACATTGCTGTGTTGTTCCAGGGTTTTTTCCAGCAATCACTGTCAGTTCTAATTCTCCAAACAGGCAAAAATTTGGGTGGAAATCCTGTCTCCACTGAAGTCAAGTGACGGATTTCCACTGGCCTCAATGGGCCTGGAATTCACCCGGTCACAACCTAGAGAAAGAATATTTGTAGTAGCAAACCAAATAAATATATCCATGTTTTTCTGTGAAAAATCAATTTGAGACCCCTTTTTCCTGGCAAGAGCTATGCATAGCGATATAATATGAGATACAGCAGTACTTGGAACAGGAAATGACTGTGGACACATTGTCAGGGCAGTGCTATGCTATGCCAATGGCTGAAGCAGAGAAAACTCCTAAGAATTCGTTAAAATACTCCAGGAAATAAAATAAAACAAAATAAAAAACAAACCCAGAAATAAAATAGAGTACACAATGAAAATACCAGGGTTGAAATTTCTGTGAGCTTGAGAGGAAACAAAGAGATGGGAAACTATATTGAAAGAAAAATAATACTGTATGGGAGTTACTAATGAGGTGCCAGGTAAGAAAGGGAAGGGTGCAAGGGAAAGAAAGCATCTTGACAGAGGTTGTCAAGAACTAAGAGTAGCAACACAGCAGAGTACCTGAGGGAACAACAACGTCACAAAATATCTTAATTTAGAAATTGGGTTCAGGATGTAACAGCTTTAGTAATGTTTATCAGATGTAACGGCTTTACTAGACATCCAAAGAGTGATTTTCTTATTCTATGGAATTAATATCAAGTGAAGCATATGTGTGTGTACTCAACAGATCACATGAAACAGAAAAGGAATCTTTCATGGGTTATTAATTACGTGTTTGTTGTCTAAACATGAGAAACTAACCCTTAAAGGTAGGAGGCCTATGCCAGAAGTATGAGAAGCAGAACATCGCTGTGAATCAAAGGACATAAAAGATGCCCTCTACATCAGATATCAATGACATTTTCAGGTATTTAAAAACCTTGCTTAAAGAAACAACTACTCATTATGTTAAGTCAGATCATTATACAGCAGTGGGTAGTTAGTCAGTGAAGCAAGAAATAGCTCAGAAACATGAAATAACTGTGTAAAAAACCAATGACTTTATGCCTGAATGTGACTAGAGGCACTCTGATTGCATACATGTGACAGACACATCAGTTCAGGATTTTGGGGGAAGTGACTGACCACTTACTTCCCAGCTCACTTGTAATTCAATCAAAACATTTCTCTCATTCTTTTCGTGTTTGTTTATTTGCTTGTTGTTTGTTTGTTTTAATCAGAAAATTAATATTCTTTTCCCACTGAAAATGCTTAGTTTTTGCAGTAGTTCTAGCGCTACACAGACAAAAATATTTCAGGTGAAAAATTTTATAATTGCCTGTGAGAGAATAACTACTGTAACACCAGCTTCCAACGGAAACGTTGAATTTCCATGACAATTTAAAGTAATTATTGGAGCATGAGACACATTCTTGTAACATGAGCTATACCAATGCACAGTTTATATCATATAATAATACATATATATAATACATCATATAATAATAATACAACAAGTTTGTACAGCATAAGAACATCATCAGAATCAAGTGTTTAATCAAAAGTGTAACTGGCAAGGTTCCAAATTGCATTCAAACTGATGATCATTTGTGTCATATCAGTCACATTCAGTTTGTAATAGTCTTATTCACTGCAGTGCATGTTGCACAATTCTAAAAGTTCCTCATTCCAATGTATTGCATAATGAGTTTTCATTTTTTAATTCTTCCTTACTTCTTTTGGATCTGTATATATGCTTCTAACTTTTAAGAAAATTTTCTGTGCATTTGAGGTGTATTTGACATGAACACTCTAGAAAAGGGATTTTGTTGGCAGAAACTCAATTTCTGGGCACGGAGTCTGTGGACAGATGTGTGCTATCAGTGCATACAGACTAGATCTGTTGGGGAAGCAAGCAGTACTCGTGGGCACTCCACTCTTACACAACAGCCACATCAGCCCAAAGTGGACTTAAAGGGCAAATGGATATGCCACATTTAAGGACCAGAGGAATATATCTTTTACCCCAACTGCAATCTTTTTACCAAAGTTTTGCTCCCTTTCCTAAGCTGTGGCTCATATACCCGGGTCTTCACAGTTTTTCAAACTCCAGAAGATTCAAGCTTCCTTGCTATTCAAAGAGTGACTTCCATTTTCTTTAGCTTTTAAATTTTTTTTTTGACATAAGAATATTTTTCTTCAAAGTTTTTCATACTGTTTCATAAAAATACAGAATCATTCATGAAAGTGAGTGACTTCTGGCCCTCAGATCCAGGACAAAGCAGGAGAAAGAATAAATGATACAAATAAAAATGCTACTTTGCTACTATGTACACAATCATATCATAAGGAAAAGCTCCTCTGGCAATGAACTTTCCAGGGTTACTTCACACCAGTAAAAGCAGGAAGATAACTTCAGACAGCAAATTAATGTATTTTTATTAAATGCAGCTGTTCCTCATTCCCTATGTAAAAAATTAATGCTATATATTAGGTGTAGTGCTTGCAGTAGGATGACTGCTTCCAGTAAGAATCAGTACCAGAAATTTTGTAAGCACATGCTCCCATCTTCTAGGTTTTTATTCCACAGCACGTGGAAAATGGGTAGTTACTTTATCATGTGAAGAGCAGAACAAAGCTCTCACAGCAATTGCCTGGGTGATACCCACTGAGCAGGCAGCACCAGCACAGCACTTGTTAAAATGAATGCAGACAGAAGAACACCCATGAGGTGCAGGCCCAAAGCAGCAGAAGCAGAAGTGAGCTTAATTCTACAAAAATTAGATTAATTTTACAAAATTAATTCTACAAAAATACACCCTAGGACTTTCTATGCTTGGTGTAAAACTGGCAGAGGGCATGAGGAAGCTGCTTGAGGAATAATGACAGATCTGTGTTAGTGACAGGACATGCCAAAATATCTTTGCGGGAGCAAACAATGCACATTGTTCAAGTGTGTAAAGGCAGATGAGACTTTGCAGGTCTATAAAACACAACAAAGTAGTCCAGACTAGTGGGTACAGAGATTAGAACCCAGATGTCTCACTGATAAGAGCCTTTGTTTTGACTCAAAGAAAGAGAAGTATGAAAGTATTTTATATTTGTAGGACCCGAGTACACAACATCATGGATACTCGGCTACCAAAATTTTTTATTTCAGTGAGCAGAACAGAGGAGGGAAACATAAAAGAAATGTGAGCTAATAGGCAATAGCTGAATTAAAGAAATCCAAAATCTAAAAAACATTATAACAGCGTAATGTAAGAAAAGACATTGTTCAAAGCTGGTTTTGTCTCTTATTCACTTAGATATTTTACACTCAGTTCAGTTATTTTATTTTCTTTCATTATTCCCTGGAGAGCAATAAATGCATATTCCTAGTAATTGAGTGTTTTGCAGTATAAACAGATGAGCAAAGCCATTTCCTTGTGCAATCCTAACCGTCCTTTGTATGGTCTTTTTTCAGACACTGTTCAAGAGAAACTGTATTTACAAGAGAGAAAAAGTCTCAACTGATGAGCAAATAAAGACACTCTTAGTGTTACCAATCCTTAGGCTGAGATTTCTCAGCCCTGCATCACCAAAGTTTCTATAATCATCACACTATTTTAATTAACATACTGGCTATTTAAGTTTACATATGAGTGAAAGAGAAGAGAGTTGTGATACATAGCAAAGTAGAACTCCTTCCACATGGCATCAGAGTAGGTCTAGCAAAGTCAGACCATTTATGAAGTCTTTGTAACCAATGTAAAGGAAATCATCCTAAACTAACACGTCATTCTTGCACTTAGCTCAAGGTGTGTGTTAAGAACATATCCAACAGTTTTCACTTAGAGCCTTTGCAAATTCAAAAATGCTGATTCATTTTCAACAGCGACCGTGCTCTGATTGCATGCAAAGAATACAATGATGTAATAGTTGACTGCATTAATCTGTAACATAGAAGACAATGGGGAAAAAACAGAGGACTGCTGACCAAACAGTGTTTTGAGAACATTTTTTGATATCAGACACAATAATGATAGGCAGATTAACAATATATAACGAAAAGATAGCTAATGTCCTAGAAGCACCAATATTTTATTAAGCTACAGATTAGATAACAGCTTATTCTTAACTGGTTTGTTTGTCCCAGTATCACCACCTGCAAGCCATGGCAGAGAGAGCACGAAGACCTTGTGAAGAGCTTGGTTACAAAAATATTGTATTGCTCCCCTCCAAGCAGCACTTGTCCTGGTTGTCTTTTTTTTTGTTTTTTTAATGATTGATGCAAATACTGTATAGCCACATAACTATGATAGTGTTTTTGAAGGAGATTGAAGTCCTTTGCACAGCTTTTTTTTTTTTTTTTTCCAGAATACCCTTGAGTTTAGGAGAGAGGATTACTTGGCAACAGATTCCAATTTCTATTCCGACTCAAGGTAATTTCTTACCTGTACAATGCTGAGAAGATAGAGAAGATAAAAGAGAGTAAAAGGAAGGAGAAATAAAATGAGATCTCTTATTGAATATGTCGAATAGGAACCCCCTAGCTAGCACAAGTCACTGCCTAAGTCCTAACTCCAACTGTTACTATAGGCGCAACAGAAATTCACCTCATCCACAGATATGAAGACAGAACAAATGCTCATTTTCTAAATTAAAAGGTGGGAAAGCAGCCTAAACCCCTCATTTTACTCCTCATCCTACAGACTACAGAGCTACAAATGTCCCTGTGTCATCCTGTCAATACTGATGTCAGTGTGTACACAAACACATCTGTCTTCTTTATTTATTCAGTCATCAAAATTCCAAGTCTGCAAGCTAGTCATAATTATGCCTTCCAAAGAGGCAGGCACCTGCCATTTACTCTACCTTTTTCAATTACGTCTAATTGAAGACTTAAGCTCAAATAGAGGAAGGGAGACAAGAGTTCTTCAAATTGTCTAAACACTTTCCGTTGAATAGAAAAAGAGAGGTCTCCTACCACAGCTCAAAAGAAGTCCTCCAACATGACTGGCATAATAAAGAACTGGAATATAAGATGCATTTCCTTCCTTTAAACACTCTACACCTTGAGGATGTTTTTTACACAGGTGATGACTCACAGCCAGAAGAAAAGCCCCCTCACTCCTACTCTCCTCCCCCATCCCTCATCACTGCTGAAGTTAAGCCATCAAGGAATTTTTTTGAATATAAGAACTTGGCAACTTCCAGTAATTTTCTCCTTTCAAGAACACCCAGATGATGGAGAACAGCACATCAGAAACAAACAAACAAAAAAAAAATTAAAAAGTGAAAACAAGTTTGTATGTGATGATACAGATGAGATGACTGATAGTACATCATCCTCTCAGAGTACAGCTGTAAACTCCTTGGCAACAGTAACCTGGCAGTTCCTGTGGCAGAGTAACCTTCTAGGAATTGAAGAAGTTGTGGAAAAAAACAACCCAGCTGGCTCCACTTATATAAGGGATGTAATTAAGCCTAAGAGAGGATGATTTCAGCCTGTGTGCTCTGCATTAAGAATAGGTCCCTGAGAGCATTGTTGAAAAGGTACTTCTGGTACTTGTGTGTGTGCGCGTGTCTTGGGATTTTCCCATTCCTCAGATAGTGATGCAAAACTTTCCACTGAGAGTGAGTAGGAGGGTATCATTTGGAGAGAAGATGGAAAGAGTCAAAGAAAGAAATCCTTATATCATGTGATGAAAAAAGTTGACCACGTTGGTTTGTCCCTGAAATTCATAGACAAGACACCACAGGTAACATTTTGTTAGTAAAAGAGACTGCTTATGCTAAAACCAAAATGGCCAAGTGGAAAATGTCTCACATTTGTTAAGGGGGAACTGGTGGTAAGTTGTGTAAAAGGAAAAGCAGAGTAGTTAAAAATATAACAACCCCTCATCAAATTAGTGATGCATCCACAAAGATACCCCAGTGTAATCCTTTAGTTCATTTATAAGCAAAGCTAAAACACTATATATATAGTGTTTATATATAAAACACACCTTCCTAAGAGCAGAGTTAACCTGTAGTGATCATACATTTAATTTTAAGAAAACGGATGCTTAGAGACATTTAGACTTTGAGGGCTCTGTACAAAAAAATCTAAGCTTGATAAATGAAATGTAAACTTTATAATGGAGTTATCTTGGCTGTTAGAAAGCCTAAAGTAGTTAATGCTGTTGAGTAAAAGCAAGGAAGAACTCAGCTATTTTTCATTATTTGTATCATCTGCTGGAAAACGCAAACAACTCAAGGGAAGAAGAATGGAAGATTCAGTTTTTCTGTCTTTTGACCCCTTTTTTTGCTTTCTACAGAGAAGTTTAGGCTGCTGTAGTCATGATTAAACAGTCTCACAAAGTCAAGGTGATTATTTCAGACTTTCCTGGACATTCGAGAATACTGTTCATCAAAGGGTTTTGTGGAGAGTGTAATGTCATAGGCAGGAACCTCAGGGACAAACACCCTGCACTAGCACCACCAGCAACCAGCTAAGCTGTG